>PVKA01001316.1:87166-151245 GCA_004027165.1 Ctenomys sociabilis | reverse complement strand
AATGTTATTACCATGTGCATGGCTAAAGTATGACCACAAATAGATGAGATCACAACGGTCCTCTCTTTTGCAGTTTCATCTTGTGCATCAAAAGCTTTCTTCAGCTTCAAACTTAAAAAAAGATTTTATCTGAAGCTTTCATAAGAATGTTAATTACTTTTGTTCATCGCCTTTCTCTCTTAGAACTTCGCCGCCGTACACTGACTGCAGAAACTTCCTCTTCCTCTGTTTCTTCCTGTGGAATATCATCATTGACAGGAGAGCTACCCTGAAAAGCATCTACTTCTTCACTTGAATCATTTTCTTTAGTAGCTACTTGCTTGGAGCGTCCTACACGGACATTTTTTTTTGGTTGTGATGGTGATGGCGTTTTTGATGGTCTTCCTCGTCCTTTCTGTGGTGTGGACTGTGTGGACTCAATTGCACTAGTTTCAGGAGATTCTGCTCTGCTCTGTTGTGCTCTCCTTGATGCTCGATGTTGTTTGCTTTTTGATTTTGGTTCTGTGTTTCCACTTTGTCTTTCTTCTTCTTCCTCTGCTACAGAAGGTCCAGATTTCTTTTTGTTTCCTTTTTTAGAAGTTTTCATTGTTGGGTCTTCTTTTGTTACCCCTCCACCAAGAGGTTTTGGCGGTCGGCCTCTTTTGCCCTTTTTGGGTGGACTATTCTGTTCATCCTCATTTTCTAACATGTCTTCTTTGAGCCTCTTCTCCTCAGGCCACGGCTGTTCATCTGATTCTGAAGCTGTATGTCCTCTTTTCCGACCTCGCTGACTACCTTTGGGTTTCTGTTCCTGTACCAACTTAGTCAGGTCATCCATGCCTAATTTCTCCTCTGAGTCTGTGACAGATGCTTTTTTCCGGCTCCTAGGTTTCTCCAATTCAGAAAGATCAGAGTCGTCTCTCTTGTCACTTTTTTTTCCTGGCAAAGGTGAAGACATCGTATAATCTTCATTTTCACTGTGATCCATCTCAGAACTATCAAGCCTCCCTTTTATTCTTCCAGGAGAGCTTGGATTTGAGCTGCTGCTTGCATTGCTAACAGTTTCCATTCGTGACGATTTGGTCTGAGACTGTTTGCCTGCTGATGAAAGCGGCTTATTAACAGCTCCCAGAACATTGGTTGTTTTAGGTTTTCCAGGAGTGAAAAATGATTTCATTTCTGGAGGCAGATAATTTTTGGTGTTACTGAAATTCTTGTCAGGTTGGGTGAAAAATCGAGCTGGTAGTACTGGATCTTTAGGAGATTCCAAACTATATGTGGTACTCTTTGACATAATGATATTCATGGCAACATCACACACAGTATACAATTTTTCATTCATTTTTGCATCATCTGGTCCTTGGGCATCTTTTGTTTGTTTAATATTTTCTACCATCTTTCTGATAAATGCATGACTGTTATTTTCATTTTTAGCCATTAATATTTCCAAAACAAACCAAAGGCATTCTTTTACATCTTTAAGTTGTTCAGTATCTTGTACTTTGACATAATCTGGGTCATGAGCCAAAAGGTGAATTGTATATGGAACAACATACTCTGGTAGAAGAGACAACAATTTTTCACTAACAGCTGCATGTTGCTTCAGATACTCCCTCCTTACATTTATATTTTTTACCAGACACTGTCTAGCATGAGCTCTTCTCTCCTTTACAGGATCTTTTGCACAAAGTGCACAGATTGCCATATACTCAAGTGGAAGTCGCAATCGGGAAAGGCCTTTGTGAAGTTTTTGAGCAAATACTTGTCTGACTTGGTAACACTCATCATTGATAGCTAATGCACACAGCTGATACTGTTCTAATGTGATGATTTCATGGTAACACGGCTCTTGTGCCAGCTTCACAATAGCACTCCCAGCAGCAAGCCTCAGGCGTGACATATCTGGTTTACTAATTTTCCCCTGTTCTGTCAAGTCTCCATCACTATGCAATATTGTTGTGAGCAATCTTAAAGTAGAAGTTCCTGATTTACTGTGATTATTTTTCATTCCAAGTAGCCACCGAACCATCATTTTAATAGCCTGAATTTTGACCATGGTCTCAGGAGAAACTTCTTCATCTGGAACCCAAAGTTTAGTTGTTTTTTTTCCTGGAAGCCGATCATTCATGAGAAGATCTTTCACAATGAAAGTAGCTACCAAAGACTTCAAAGGAGCAGCAAACTGATCAGGTGCAAGAAGAGCAATATGACCAATAGTAACCAACGGTGTTATAAGATGTTCTAGGTTGCTTGGATCTAGGCTTTTATGCAGGGGCTCAAATATCTGTGCAAACTGGGTCTCTTTGCTAGAAAATATTGCATGAATACAATGAATGGCATATTTGGCTTGACGAGGGGGTCCTTTTTTAGATTTGTGATGTAATACAGGAAGCAAGGCTGATCTGATGTGTGGGAAATCCTCTTCAATTTTGCTTCCTGTGTTTTTGAAAATTTGTAGTGCAGCTTCTGCTACTTTTTCATCATCCATTTTCAGACAAGCCAGAAGTGATTCAAATGTTTCAGCAGAATGAAATGAGATAGGATGTGTAAATGAAAGTACCTTAAGTAGTTCGAGACCTGCCCTGATAGCTTGATCAGTTGGAACACCCTCATCTTCATCATCAGCTGTTCCATCTATTGACTTGTTCACTTGCTTTATAAGAGCACTGATAGATTCAGTATCTATGTGCACAGGTGCTATCCTTTCCAAGAGAAACTTGATCATTTCCAAAAAAGGATTTGTAGGCTGTTTAGGGTTTCCCAACTTCTTAGTTATTTCCCGCACACAACCTTCAGCCTGCTTGCAGGAGCATGTCGGACTAACAAGCACTTCTAACTGCTTCCTTATTTTCTCATCATCTTCCAATACTTGTGTGAATTTCTTCATGAAATCTTGAGCTTTGCCAGGGTCTGGTAAATTTCTTGTAATAACCATCACTTTTGAAAATATGGCCTTGACACTGGCATCTGTTTTAGGTTGCTTAATTAAGTCAAGCAAATCCTTTACTTGATGTCGGAGCAGATTTTGACATTTCCACATTTCATTCAATGCTTTGACAGCATTTAAATCCAGTGTGGCATACAAGTAATATAAGCACTTCATCCGTTCTGTAGTTTCCAAGTTATGGGGAACCATGTACTGGGCAAAGATCCGTTCAACTAATAATCGGTCATCAATACTATTTTGGTAATAGATGTGCAGCAATTTGTCCTTGATCCATGATATCTGTTTTGCAGCATCTTTCCCAGCTGCTGACTGCAATGCATATTTCTTATAAATCTGGGCAAGTCCCATCATGGCTTCTTTACGCACTCTCCACCGTTTATCTAATGTTCTCTCTCTCACAAAATTAAGTAAATGATCATTGACCAGAAGAATATCCTTTTTAGCAGCTGTAACTATAGACACAATAACATCATGTCTGATAGCTTCCTCAGGGTCATGTGACCTCACTTTGAGATACTCTGTTAAATCCTTTGCTAAATCAGGATGATTCATGAGACAATGGCTAGCAAATTTCACACATTCCAGGCGAATTGGCACATGGATATCATTAAACCTGCCCAAGTAACACTGCCATAGTGGCTTGTTTTGAGAAGCCAATTCTGAATCCTTTGCCCCAAACATTTTTGCCAGTAGTTTAACAACTTGAAGTCGTTCTTCATTATCATTGCTCTTTAATTTAAACTCAAGCTGTGGTAAAACAGAGAGCAGCAAATGACTATCAATATTGTAGAGCTCCAAAATTAAGTCAAAGACATGCTCTGACAAATCGCTGATAGATGTCTTCCCAAGCATAAGAACCTGATTAAAAAAATTGGTGATATACGGTTCAATAGCTTGAGCTGTCCTCTTCAGTAAAGCCTTCGCCAAATCATATGCTTGTTTATTTAAATTCTTATGGGCAGGAACTAGATTAACTAAAACTGTATCCAAAAGCTCCTGAGATACTGTATCCCCTTCACAAATAATAGAGCTCATAAGGTCAACCATATGCATATGAACTTTCTGATTGTGGCCATTGTTTATAACTGAAAATAATGTTCTGTATAGTTGGGTAAAAATTTCATTGCTGTCTTCTAGCTCAAAGCATATATTGTATGACTTGACCCAAGCAATGTTCTCAAGTAAATAAAAATACCTATTGAATTGTGGACTCTTTGTATCCTCTAGTCCCTTTAACTGCCTTGTTATAAACATAAAGATATCCTTTAGTTTATCAGGTGATGTATAAGGAGCTTCAGGAGCATAAATCCTGAAGATATCAGCAAGGCAGCATGCTACCAGTAAACGAACATCTTTATCTGGATGCTTGAGGAAAAAATCTGAAGCAAGATGTAAAGCTAGGTTTAGATAAAGTTCCTTTTCTTCTTCAGAGTCCTGGTCCATGTCCATGAAAGTTTTGACAACCATCTTTAACCTCCTCACCATCTCCTCTTTAGATATTTTATCTGAGATTTCCTTAACACCCGGAGGATAAGTAATTTTTCCATCATTGGTCCTTGCCTTGGAATGAGCCATGATGGAAATGTTTTTACCCCTCCGAGTGCCCGACTCGCTACTCCTCTCACTCCGCTGCTCTCCGGGATCAATAATTAATACTTTTTACATTGTTATCTTCCTAGTGGTTATCCATAGCACAAAAAGCAGACAGGATATCTTGTCCAAACACTACTAGTGCAAATCTTTCTTCTCACAGAATCATGCAAAAGTAGGTGCACATTTATCCTAAGTATTCTGTATATACAAATACAGAATGGTCCTTCCTTTGTATCCTCTTTTTTTTTAGTCCTGTCAGAGATGGGTATTCTATTGGCATTCAATTATTACAGGTGCTTGAATTTAGCAAACACTCCTACACAGTCCAGCAGTTCACAATAGTAGTGGGTTATCCGAAGAAGTTGTTGACTTGAGCCTTTTACAGCTCAGCATATTAATATTACTTACATACCTCATTTTTATATCTTTCTGCTGGAAGGTTAAGACTGAGATAAAGCAAGACCTATATAACAAGAAATGTAATTTTTATATCTGATAAGGTCAGTCAAGCCCCCTCAGGGTTTATCCTGTAACCTTGTACTGCACTTTGAAGATCCTTTGTCATTATCAGCCATGTGGATGAGTTATGGCCATTGCTTGACCAATTTGCTCTCTGTGAAAGCCTGTGAGAAAGTTTTCTCTCCATGTGACTCTCCTTAGGCTCACTATACATCATTGATTGCATTCCTCTGTGGCTCCATAATCTCCTTGATTAGAAAATTTGGGGCGCAACTGAGTTCCATGATGTTATAGTACAGGTTCTCCTATGTCCTCAGTCTTCACTAACCTTGAAAGGCTAGGAGCAAAATGTTGGCTGACCTTGCAGCCCTTCCATTTCTCCAATTTTTGATTTGCAAACCTAGGTTGTTAACCATCCAGAAGAGAAGCTGATTATTACGCTGCAACATATGCAGTTTGGTTTACCCTAACTATCTGTCTAAATATCAAACAAGAAACAGAATAAAATAAAGGCATGTGGAACAATGGTGGTGGTTTGTGTCTTTGTGACTCTGTTCATAGAAGATATCTGAGCAACAGAGGGAGGAGCTACAAGGAATGGACCAAGCAGTGCCTTTGAATGTGGAGTCAAACCCAAGTTCACAGCAAGTATCAGGATACAGTTTAAAATAACAGACTCTGCTCCTATAATTTTTTTTTATGGAGGTGACTGGATTTTACCTCCAAATTAATCATGTACAAGCAGTGGTTGGGCTAAAAACACAGGCAGTGAGCAGTTAGCTCACTTCCATCTGGCGCGGCCATGGGAACACTTTGGTTGGTTTGCTTTTTTAATGAAGTGATTTTTAATGAAGCAAGCTGTGAATTTAATAGATACCTTAAAACAACTTCTTTGTAGCTAAGCTTTAAGTAACAGAACAACTGCCAAATTAGCCACCAAAATCAAGAGAAAAATTCAAAGCTGAATGACTCCTGAATTCAGGATGACACTTGTGACAAGTGTCATCTGAACTGATGGCACAAAGGACAGTGGCACAAGCCCGATAGGAGGCAGGTGGTCTGGGCAAAGCTCATCCAATGCCCTTATCAGAGGGCAAGGAGGTGCCTGCCTGGCACCAAAGCACCCTCAAGGGCAAGGCATAGTAACAACCACTGTCATCGTCTCCACTATCTCTAAGGGGTTCACTCACGTTCAGCTTATTCATGATATGGGGACAAAAGGAAGGTGATTATTATGTCCCATCTATACGGTACCTTGAAAAAAAGATGTTGGCAGAAGGAAATGGGTAGAGAACTCTTAAAAATGGGAGACCCAGAGTGATAGATCAGTGGCATAAGCACCTGCCTGGCAGGCACGCAAGTTCCCAAGTTCAATCCCTGGATAAGAAAAAAAAAGGTAGAAGAAATCACCTCCTCCTGGAATCTCAAATGTAAATGGCAGGCAGGCAAAACAAATAAGTAAAGAGGGCTGGCTGGGCATAAGCAAAAGGCAAGGTATGGAAGTCTACATAATAATGTCCCACCTAAAAATCACTCAGACCTCTCAATAAAAAAATATATGGGGCCGGGGAGATGGCTCAGTGGAATAAACGCTTCCCTGGCAAGTGCAAGGGCCTGAGTTCAAACCCCAGTTCAGCCAAAAAAAAAAAAAAGCACTGACTCAAAGCTGCGCATGGTGGTCTAGGCCTATAATTCCACCACTGGGGGCGCTGCAGGAGGAGGATCCCAAATTCAAGTCATGCTTGGTCAGCTTAGCAGTATTAAATTAAATTAACATAAATCAAAATTAAATTAACATAAATAAAATAGGGTTGTGGATCTAGTTCAGTTGTAGAGTTCAATCCCCAGGACAAAACATAAAATGCTAGTCTAATGTACTTATCACAAACTCCGATGGTCTCGCCACCTTTCTCTCATGGGTCAGAACAAAAAGAAGCTTGTCTGCCTTTCTAAGAGGAATCCCACGGAAGACCCAGGAATCTTGAATCAGTTCACATCCCCTGTGGCACAGTTCCTGATGACCCACAGAGTGACGAGGGCTTTGGATAAAAGTGAGTTGGCTAAAACCAAAAGCTCGTGTTTTTACTTGGATGAATATTGAAAAAAATCAAAAGAAAATAAAACACAATAATAGCCTAGCATTTTTCCTAAACCAGAGATATGGTCTTAAATTTATTAAACGGCAAGCACCAAGGTGCAAAGTGGTTTTTCCACACGCCGCTTTCCCTGCCCTGTGTGTAGTTTCTCCCTGCTGTGTGGCTGGAGATTACACTGAATGCAGGCCACACTTCAAACCATTTTCCTTAAAAAATTCACAAATAAAAAAAGGTAGTAAAAAAAGTCCTCAATCCTCATCTCTTTAAGCTTTACCTCCTATTATTCTGGGTAACTGATATGTGAGAAAACACTTTCAGTTTCAATTTAGCTAAACCTCTGACTCACAGAGAAGCTTTGAAATTGTTCATACAGTTCTTATCAATCAGCCAGGCTGGTGTAAAGGAAATAGGAATACAGAAACCTAATCATTTCCTTGGTGAAAAATCACCACGTTTTTCTCATCAGAGGAAGATCAGCTCCTTAGATGGTATACAGCTTTTCCCCCCAGATTTCTGCAGTTTCATAGTTTTTTTTCATTTTAATCACAACCTTGTTGAGCAGATCTATAAATTCATGAGTCTTCCAGGTGAGGGTGGATGATACAGTCATATGTCCTATGGAAGTCTTGTGGTATGTACTCTACCACCTATTATTTGCACATAGCAAAATGGTGTTCCTTGACAAGCTGGTCAATCAGAAATGCAATCTTGGCAACAGGCTGGAGTCAAGACACGTATTTTAGGGAATGAATCATGGTACTTTTATTGGCCTACAGTATTTTACCTTTGTTATAAAATGATATCAGAGTTCACCTTACAGAGAGAAATGAGGAAAACTAAAAATAAGCAGGAAAGAGACGATAAAACCACTCAGGCCGGTCATTCAGTGAGTCCTTTTATGGTTAGTGGATATCTACTTACTAAGTTCTAGTGGGTCATTTTTCTTGGGGATAATTCATCTTGCAAATTGCCATAGGTACAATTTTCCATCATCAACAAAAAATCTCATAGACTCTGTGACAGAACTGCTTGCTCTGGAGGTATGAAATGGATGTGTGTTTTAACTGTTTTTCTATTTTGTTACATATGTTTTCAGTACTTTCCTTTTAAGCTTTGCAGTACTGGACTTGGACATTATGAGATTTGCATTAGATGAACTCTGGCAGAAATTCATCCACATGTGATTAAGGTGGATGACTGAAAGGCAGCTATCTAGGGCTGAAACTAGCTTTTTGTTTTATTAGCTTATTCACAGTAAGAAAGTATTTAGGGTATATAATTTGTAAAAACAAAACAAAACAAAACCCTGGCCTTGGGAAGAGGGAAAAAGTTAATTAGCAATGTCATTTGTTTAAAAGTCGGCCCGCACCTGACTTAGTCTGGCCATGTAGGAAGGTAGGCAAGTAAATAGCTAAGTAGACAGACACACACACACAAAGTCAACTTAGTGTCATAGAAAGTACATATTGTATGCAATATGTCCATTCAAACTATAGAACACATTTTTTAAAATACAAGGACTTTTAACCTTATAGTGCTGCCTACTCAGAGAACCTGAGCCGAGCCACACAGATGGTCACACAGATGGTTGGTGGCAAAGTAGGGAGGGGATGTGAAGTTTGGAGGTTCTAATAAAAATCAGCCCATTGGTTTGGTCATTATGAAAAGTAACTCACCCTTCTGTGGGAAAAAATACTTCACCTAGCAGCCTGTGTATAGGCAATAGCCCTGGGCTTTTGACTAGTTAAAATTGAACATCCAACTACTGGCTGCAGAGAATACAGAAAGGAAGCGAAAGGAAGGGGCTTAGAAGCAAGAGGGTGGAAGGGCAACCCTGAAGGAGCCCTGGGAGAAGTGCAAGCCTGAGGAGTTCAAGCAATTCCAACCAGTGTTAGTGCTGGGAGGCTAACAAATAAAATTTATAAAGGTCTCTTAAAACTGCTTCCTCTAGCAACGAGAGCTGCTATTGTCACACTGATTTTGAAATTAAACGTTATAGAATTTTCTTGCTTTAATGAGAAGGCAGGTCTAACTAGTAAACAAAGTAATGATTAAAGCAATTAAAATAATAAAGATGAAAAATAAAGTAACAATACTCCTTAACCCAAACAGGCAGGTTTGGCTGATACACTAGAAAAAGATGTGGGTTTATTTGAAGGCTAAAACATTGAGAAGCAATGCTCACTATGAAAAACCCTGGCTTTGGGAAGAGGGAAAAAGTCAATTAGTAATGTCATTTGTTTAAAAATTGGCCCGCACCTGTTTCTCATTTGTCGTCCAGCTGAGAAACCAAACACAACTTTTTACTGCTGTGGCCAAACAGCAAGTTCATTTCTCCATTGGATGATCAAACAACCAGCCTCCCCCAGCCTGAGAAGGTTTGCCTTTCACTTTCAACTTGTTCAATCATCATTAACTTGGAAAATTGTCACATTCCATTTGTGCAATGAAAATTTCAGCACTGGTGACCGTTTGGGTGAAGCTTTTGTAGACAAGGCCCTAAATCTTATAGAACATCTCACATGTTCTCAAGGTCATTCACCTTGTTACCTTGTTTAACGACAGTCGGCTAAGATTCTAGAGGCAGTCTGTGACCAGATACCAGCATCTTTGAAGAAGTTTCTCTGTGTATATATTACCTCTCAGAAATTGAAAGGGTTCTCTGGGTGATGTGACTCATATATATGAGTAAAAGAATGAAGACGTGCACATGTACACAATCACATACTTGTTATATATTATCTGTACAACACTGGGATTTTTTTTTTTTGTGTGGTACCAGGGATCAAACTCAGGACCTTCAGATTACCAGGCAAAAGCTTATTTCACTGAGCTATCTCCCTGGCCCCAGCACTGGGATTTCTATCAAGCAGAAGTAAGAGTAATTTACTCAGGATACCAGTAAAGAAGACTGTTGGCTAGAATCCATTTAAAAGTCGAATTTCCCCATTCTAGGAAGCCAGCTTCCCTGGAGAGCCTGCGTTATCAAATCGAGAAGATTCCAAAAAGTTTCTGGAAAGAACAAATAGACTTCTTTATACTTTTTCCATTGGGCTGGAGAAATCCATATTGTTTTTGTTAATTATTATAATTCCTCCTTTGCAGGAGGGTTCTGAAATATCAAATCCCAGCAAATCTGGCACAGGACCAAATTCTTGATAGGCACTCTACAAATATGAATTTCTGAAACTGGATGTCAAGTAGCAGGATGGCTAAATTAAGAGGTCACTTGATCCAGTGTCGTAAGAAAAGCATAGTCTACTGGAACAAGTCAAACAAATTCTGTGCCACTTGGCAAATAAGTCATTCTTAAAACAAGCTCCAGTTACAGTTCCTAATTAAATTTTCAAGGTCAGAAAAAACTCTCTAGAGCTTTAAGAACCCTAGCACTAGTACACTTATTAAATGGTCTTCAAGAAGGGCTTCTCGATTTCTAGCTCTAGGTCTGGTTTCAGGGCTGCACTGTGCTAGCTGCTGAAATAAGATTATCAGTGGATTTGGACTATAGACACAGTGTTGTGGCCTCTTTCAGGTGGCTCCATCTTATATTTATGTTATTATTGCCAATATTCAGTTTTTATTAACAGAATCTGAGAGTAGGAAAGAGGACAGAAATAATCTAATAATTTTTCCCAGTTATTCTGTAGCAAATCAGATCTGAGCCTAATGAAGAATTCTATGCCTTCTGATAAACAAGTGCCAATGGTGTGGGTTATAGTAAGTATTCTGTATACAGTAAGTCCTTTAATTCTTGTGGTCCCAATAGATGAGGTAGCTGATCCAGGGCCACCAAACTCTGATGGTCTCGGTCCAACTCCAGTGTTCTGCAGAGCAAACAGTATTTGCTCAAGAAGACTCCTTGGGGTATGCCCCCCAGTGCCTGCCTATCTGCTGCTACAAGTAGGCAGGCAGTGTGCAGGCAGAAAAGTCATCTTTGTTCCCCTTCACAGGGACTAGGAAGTAGAGACCACAGTTCTCCTTACATCAATATCTTCTTTCTTGCTCTACTTTTTATGGAGGTTACCATTCTACTGCTAGCTCCAGAGTGAGCTGACCAGCTAGCTATCCCTTTGTCGACTTGTGTGTCTGTCAGTCTGTCTGTCTGTCTGTCTGTCTGTCTGTCTGTCTGTCTCTCTCTCTCTCTCACACACACACACACACACACAATCAATCACTCACATAGGTCTATTGCTGTGATTCAGTGAGGCTGTGCAGGGTTTGTGATTGGCCACAAAAGCAGGCATCATTTGCTCATTAGAACTAAGTGTTTAGGACGTGCCCCGTTTACTGACCTCCACTAATGGCCTGGGTTTTCGCTCGACTGCAAACCTGAAGTGGCAGAGTTCACAGTAGCTGGTGTTTGAGGACGACAGCCAGTGCTCCAGGCAGCTCCGATGAATTGTCCCCAAGGTCCCCGTACATTCACATGGAGAGAGCAAGTCCTCTTGGCTGCTACCCTCATGGCAGATCCTGCACATTGGCCGGTCATTGAAGGGGCTGCAAGAGAAGGAGGGGCACCTGCGGTCACTGGGTTGTGACCCACTGCCAAGTGGATAGCCTTCAGCCCTATGTCTTTTGCTCCCCCCCAGTGGTAGTTGCTCCAAAGAGACACTTGCATACAGACCCTTACGTGTTTAAACTTGACCTTGGCAGTTGGGCCAGTGCTCCTGGGCCCTCTAGAGGCCCCACACCATTTACTTTGGACAATACGAAGAAATCGGGGGTGGCCAATGTCAAAGCAGCCAGTTGTGGTCTGGGGCCAAAGTGAGTAAAAATGAGCAATGCCTTATGTTCTGTCTTGAACATAGATGGGGTTCATTCAGGCAAATTACCAATAAAAATGAAAATAATTGTTTATTAAGAATTGGAGGTTACAGGGCCAGCCATATAGCTCAGCGGATTAAAGTGCTTGGGAGCAGGTGCAGGAGCTGGGAGTTTGATCTCTGGGCCTGCCACGCTGAGATGGCAATTGAGACTGGGCGTGATGGGGCATACCTGTAATCCCAGCACGTGGGAGGGAGTAAATAGGGGGATCACTACAAGACTGATCTAGTAGTGAGACCCTGAACACCCTTTCCCAAAATACAGAAAAAAAAAAAAAAAAAGAAAAGAATAGAGGTTGTTTTGAAGTGGTAGCAATTGCAGGTTCTGGACAAACCACACCTTTTGAACCAGGCCAGGACACTTGTATACACAGGGACTGCTATCAATAGAGTGGCAAATGAGACCAGGATGAACTGGGCACCACCTCTCAAGTGGCCACATGGAACCCTGGATGGAGTCAGGCACTAAGCTGAGCAGTGGAGGGTCCTCTGAGTTTGCACAGGATGCTTTTTGAGATGGCCAAGTCACAAAACTGAAAATGAGTAATAGGATATATCCTACCTGTATGACTTACGTCTAGAGTTCTGCCTTTAGTTTTGGCAAAACTGCACATTTCAGGAAGGCAAAGTAGTATAGTTAGTGCAGTCTTAGCAATCTAGCTGCCTAATTCAGACTTCTACTTAGGATTACCAATCAGCTAAATGTGGGCAAATAAGTTAGAAATTTCATCTCCTTGTACCTTTAGTCACTTTAACTCTAAATATGGGCACAGATTATAGTTACTTCCCTAATGTGATTGTGAGGATGAAGAAATATAGTCAGATTAGAAGATCAGAATAGGGGTCAGCACATAGTAAATACCTACTTACTGCTAGCCAGTGTCCTTCTGGAAAAAGTCTGGGCATGGAATATCAAATAACTGGGCCTCCACCGTCTAAGTCTAAGGTCAATGGAAGAATCAAACTAAGATGGCCTCACTTCCCAATGGGTACTGTGTCATGTGAGAGGACTGGCTCCTTCTCTGATGTTTTCCTGTTCTTCATTAGGCATACAATTTAAAAAAAATGTTACTGTAGGACTGGAGATATAGCTGAGTGGCACAGCACCTGCCTGGCAAGTGTGAGGCCCTGAGTTCAATTCCCAGTACAAAAAGAAAAAAAATAAAAAGGAAGAAAAGAAAAATGAAAAAAAATTGTGGTATGAGACAAACCTAGGACCAGCTTTCTTGCCTGCCCGCCCATCTCTTCTCAAATCCCCCAAAAATAACAGCAACCAAGGCATATGCCCCAATACTCTCTTCAGTGCCATCTTGGATCCAAGAGAAAGAACTATGGAAACACACCAGTTTTCCAAAGGCCTTTCTGGGAATGATCCTGAGACTGAGTCAAGGCTGGAAAGGGATTGAAGAGGAAAAGATCTCCCTTTTTCCTGCTCAGAGATTCACTTGGGAATCAGGGGTGAAATACGCAAGAGTTGACTTTTTCTTCTGGCTTCATTTACTTTGAGCCATATCTATATATAACTCTGTAATCTTCTGCTTTGGATTACTGTTGGCTAGAGAAGCAGGTACAAAGCCTGACACACAGACTGGCATGCTGGCTCAGAGATCTCAAGCATCTCACTCACAGCCTGTTTCTCCTGCTCAACCGAGGCATTCAGACTCAGCTCACCATCACATTCACATTCTGAGTTCTGAGAAATTGTAAATTCCCCAATATCTAGTAAATATTTTTCCATTTCTTTTCTTTGTGACACTGCAGAGAGGTTAAGTAGAGGGCAGAGAATGTAGGCAACATGGAAGAGTGTGAGTCCAGGGGGGCCACTGTGTCAGGCAGTGGTGTTGCCACTGGTTCTGCAGCAGGCACATGTTTAGACTTGGGGCCTAGGCCTGCACCAGTGGAGGCAAATGATCACACAGGTCCAGGGAAAGAGCCAAGTGTGAGCAACTGCTCCTAGATTTCAGAATTGGACACATCAGCCCTGATGCTAGGGAGCAAGGCTGATGGTAACACATAGTTTACATTCACAGGTCAAAAGCTTCACTTTGTTATTGTGAAAGCAAGCTGGAGAAGCCAGAGCGTACCTACAACTAGTCTGGCAGCCTAGAGCTCACAATCTGCCATTAGGCAAGAGCAGCACAAGAGAAGATCATAGGGACAAAGTGCCAACCTGGATGAGCACTCTCTTGAGCTGTTCAGACCTTGGTGCACCCTTGCTTTGTTTCATTACATGAGCAGATAGCTATGGAGGCTTTAACAGTTACATCACTTCACAAAGTGGACTCTATGTGAAGGGTCACAGTGACCCACAGAGAGTAGAGGAGGGGACAACAGAAGAGGCCTTCATGTGGAGAGAGGAGACTCAGTGGCTCTGGACAGCACGCACATCCATAGGCAACGCTAGTCCTCACGCACCCTAGGAATGTCTCTTCACACGTTTTGTCCACAAATCCCATCACTTTGGCTCAGTTACCTAAACCAGGTGCCGTCTTTATTCTGTTTTAGCAAAGAACTTCTTTTGTTAGCTACTGGAGACAAGAATATAATTACCACAGCAATGTCAAAAGAACAAATGTAAAGCAAGCAGCCCCTTGTCTTGTGGGATCCCTTCCCTGTGGCTCTCTGTAAGTGTGACTTTAAGCAGAACACTAGATAATGTGAATTTCAGCTTTCTGTCCTATTGCTATAGAAACACGATGACAGAACTTGTGTAGTCTTTTTTCCCCAGCAACCCCTCACACCTGACACAAAGACCTGAGCACTAATTACATCCCTTCACCATTTTCCATCTGACAAATAGTTCTCTGGATCAATTACAGATTCATTTACTTTAATTGTGGTACTACCTCTGGGTGGCAAGAGTCCGCACTACAGTTGACAGCAGCTGCCCGTCCTTGGCTGAAACTTGCATGACATACTGTGGCTGCCCATTCACCAGGCTGCCACAATCCTCCACGGTCTTCACCACGGGTGCAGACGAACTGGTGCAGTCTGGCAGGACTTCGGGCAGGTGACTGCAGCGGCTGGTTGTCATGGCAACAGACAGCAATTACTCTGCTAATGGCTTCCACATTCATAGAGGATTTCCATCTAGGAGAGATCAGAAAACAGTTTACTTGGACAAGGTGGTTAATAGAAAATGGAGACCTAAGGCTGGCCGACCTCAGCATGTCACTATTTAACACAAATAACAGGGTACACAGATGTGGCACATTGTCATGCACATATGCATGTACACACAGCACACAAGGAACAGTGGACATGGCCATGCGCAGTGCAGCAAGCATGTCTGTGTCTACAAACATCAGGAACCCCACTTCCCGAGTGGGGATGGAGCAGTGGCTCTGGAGCCTAGCTCTGAAGGGAAGACAAGCAGCTCTGCTCCACACCAGAGAAGCAGTAAGTCTTTGCTGACATTCTCTAAAAGTTTCTAGTCCCATTATTAAAAATGTTTGCAATTATTTTTTCTGGAAATTTCTTCTCCACTCAGCTGTATTCTGAGATACTAAGATTAAAACCAACAAGAGAGAAAAGGAGAAAAAGAAAAATTTGGTAAAGTACAACATTTTAGGACATTGTTTGCCAAATATTAATCATCCAATTACTGTTATATCTTTCTGACTTTCACTATATGGCAAAATACATAATACAAAATTGTCTTCAAGATGAACTTCCTTCAAAAAGTCAGCCTACTTTAGCTTGCCTTAAATAAAGTTATTCATGAAATGATTAGTTTACCTTGCTTTATTTTTTCAAATGGACACCAAAATACAAACATTATTTTTGTTTATTTATATACTACCTAAAATCCAGGGGGCACATGCATTATCATATAGGATCACATAGAAGAACACAAAACTGATCAATGAGATTTGTCACTAGTCATAAATAACCAATTAATTTTTTAAAAAATGTAATTGATTGTTCCAGGGTCTTACTATGCAGCTCAGACTCGTGCTGATCCTCCTTCTTTCAGCCTCCTCAGCTCTGGGATTAAAGGCATGCACCACTATGCCTGGACTCTGGCCAGCTCAGCCTGCCCTGGGGGCAGGGCTGGAATGGCATGTGGTGCTGGGGATCGAACTGCACTTGCTCCAACTTGCCTAAGCAGGGGCTTTAGTCCACTGAGCTATCTCACTGGCCCTAAATAACCCATTATTAATAACAGTCTCGCCGGGCGTGGTGGCGCACACCTGTAATCCCAGCACTCGGGAGGCTGAGGCAGGAGGATTGTTGTGAGTTCGAGACCAGCCTGAGCTACAAAGTGAGCTTAAAGCCAGCCTGAACTGCATAGTCTCAAAAAAAGACAAAAAAAAAAAAAAAAAAAAAAAAAAAAAAAAAAAAAAAAAAAAAAAAAAAACACACAAAAAAACAAAAACAGTCTTCCTCCCTGATGGACTTGATCATGTAAACTGAAAGGACTTCTATTCCTGAGCTCTGAAATTCAGGCATGGGTCATGATCTCAAGTTCAGAGTATTAAGTTCCACTGGAGAGGGAAAACCCACTAGAATCAATAACAGGTCAGTATGTGAGACGTAAGAAATGAAAGTTTAAAAGAAAAAATATCTTCATGTAGGATGGGGAGATGGCACAGAGTCGCAACCCATATGTGCCCTTTCTTCCGGCTTGCTCACCTCGGGCTCCACACGGCTGGGGTCTAGCAGACGAGGGCAGGATTGATTAAGGGCCTAAGCTCACGTCAGTGACCAGTCCATATTGTCAAACAGCCAAGTTCAACTAAATGAAAATCTCGTCTTTCTCATTCCCCATCCCCAAGAGGATATTTGGAATTCCTCCAGGGGAGGTATCTTCCCAGATATCTATCTCTACCGATTATATTTTACTTGATTCCCATAGGACTCAAAAACAGGATCTTTCCAACTTCCAGAACAATGTGCATCGATGGACATTCTTAGGGTCAGAATGCTGTGTTTGCAAATGAGCTGGAGTACATGGTTCCTTCCCAACAAGTGCATGTCAAGCAGACTTCACTGTCAAAGACAACTAGACATGAACTTCCTTCCCTCTTTCTGCATAGGGGTGGCTGGTCTCCCTCCACAGCCCCCTGGTGCTATGAGCCCTCTCAGGATGGGCACCTGCCTGTCCAGCAGCCTTCTTGAGCTGACAGTGGATACCAAGCCATAGCTGGCACCTGAGGCTGTCTGTGTCACTTTTATGACTATAATACTGAACATGCCAAGAAATACGATCAGGGCTAAGGTACAGTTTTGTTTTTAAAATAGGATTGGTTTCTCTATTTTACACTGTGAATCCAAGAAGTGATATTATGGGAAGTACAGAGAAGAACAGAGAAAAAGAACAAAATTCACTCATAATCCTACCACTCAGGTGACTAGACTACATCTTAGGGGTGGATATCTTTGTATTCTTTTGGCAGAATTGATGGAGTAGACTTTATTTGTAGTTGGGGCCAGAGAGATTTTTCTTTTTTCTTTTTTTAAGACAAGTGATGGTAGCTCTCAGGCCAACAAACAAAAGGATGTTAAAAGCCATTCCTCTTTTAGAACTGTGTAACTTCCCTCCACTGGCCTACACAGACAAAAGCCCATTGACATGATTTTATGTTCTCACAATGCCTCACAGCCACAAAGTGTAGCTTCCTGGCATGGCTCTCTGGCCTCACAAGGCAGCCACAGATTGAAAGCCAGGGGTGTATTGGCAGGAAAAGCAGACATAGTGACCTTCTTGCCCAATGGAATCATTATGTCTGGGTACACTCTGAGAGTCTATTTTCAAGTTTTGCATATCTCTGACTTAGAGGGTCCAGGTCTCCCTCCCTCCACTTGATGGGACTGGAAGGGGTGGGGAAGGCACTCAGTGTGTCTCTGTGACCTGAGGTGGTCAGGAAATAGGCTGCCCCATGTTCTTCCGCCCATAACAATTAGGTCCTAGTAAGGAAAGAAACTGAGATGAGATGTTGCTCCACAGTAGAGCATTTGCCCAGCATGTGCGAGGTCCCAGATTTAACCCCCAACATTGTAGAAAAAGTGAAGGAAAAGAAAAGTCATTCTACCCATGTGATCTAACTACACAGTAAAACACTCTTAAAGATATTGTAGGGCCAGTAGGACAGCAGAGGCCTATAATCCCAGCTACCTGAGAGGCCAAGACAGGAAGACTAAAACTGTGAACCCACTGTAGGCAATTTAGCAAAATTCTGTCTCAAAATAAAAGGGAGTGGGGATAAATTGCTGGTGTGACACTTGCATAGCATCTCTGATGCCCTGGTACTGGGAGAAAAAAAAAAAAGATTCTAGATATAGAATTTTTCTTAACACATTTTGTATCTGGGTAACAAACTTCATCTTACTTTTCTTTTCATAGGCAAAAAGGATGTTACCATCCACCTGATCAGCTTATTCTAACAGCAGTACAGGTATGTCTGCCTCTTGTCCAAGGCCTGGCTCTTTCCCTCTGCCACTTTGCAGAATCCACCATTAAGCCCTTGTTTGACTGAGGACCCAGCTGAAGGGATATTCTAATCCAACACAGTAGCACACCTGCCAAGCAACCCAGGTCAGAATCGCTTGAGACCAGATGACCAGTATGCCAGCAAAAGACTATACTTTGAATTAAAAATGGGGTGGGAGAGATTACAGAGCATAAGCATGTTTGAGCTCAGTGGGGATGGCTGAGTTGGCTCCAACTCCAGAGAATGGATCTTTTGTTTCCTTTGCTATTTCTTCTTTTTTCCTCTCAGTAGCAGGGCCACATCAATGCTAGGTAAGTGTTCTACTATGAAGCTATACTACCCAGACCTTTTTTTTTATTGGCCAACAGTCTCACTAAATTGCCTAGGGTGGGTTCACAGTTCTGATCGTCCTGCCTTTGCCTCTCAAATAGTGGGGTTTACAGACCTCTGCCATCACAATGGCCCTACTCAAGTGGAAGAAGAGGTAAGGGAGTGCATTCTGCGCTGATCTTGTTGAAGAGAATCCCAGAAGAAGGGATGCAAGTATGGGGCAGCAGGAGTGACCTGCAGATTGCCTGCACTAACTGGCGTTCCTGTGTTGCACTTAGGCAGTGACAACTGGCCCACTCTGTGTCCCTGTTTTGCTTAGAGCCACCTGGGAAAACATGCTAATGCTTGGGTTATAGGAAGAGCTGAGCTATGGGTTTGAATCTAGCACTGGTCTTCACTGAGCTTTCTGTAAAATTTCAAGCACCATTCAATTGTTTCCTTATCAATACCAGTGCACTGCTCTGATGGGAAAGTAGCTTCCAGCTATTCAAGAATTCTCCCTGGAACTTGGCAGGAAAGAACACAGTGCTGAGAGAGTAGTGTATGTATATACTTGAAATCCCAAATGGCTCTGGCTTGTGGACCAAGCTTGATACCTTGAACGATTTCTTTTCTGAGAATAAAACATGATGCGGCAGTGGCCAGACTCAGCTGCACAACAGCGGGGAAGCGTGGGAGTAAGTGGACAAGAAGGACATGGTGAAATCAGAGGAGGGTGGTGAAATCAATGAAAGCCTGATGAGGAATTGTTAAAATAAAAAGGCTTGTCTGTTAAACTGTGATCCCTATGAAGAACCGAACACAGATTCCACAAAAGCAGACCCAACCAGGCAACAGCTAATTGCCACTGAGTTCCTGCAGCAGGTTGCCACTGGTGAGTGATTTCCATGGGAACGTGGCTGGCATCCTGAGGATGTGTTTAGGACACAGGAGAAGAGAAGAAAAGCACACAGGAAAACACACCCTGCTCACCTCTGCATCTCCTGTGTATTAGCAGTCACTTGCTCTCCCATAAGGATTATGAAGTTAGGAAGAAAGCTCTGCTTTTAGAGGCACAACACCCAAATCTTGGCCCTTGCTCACTGCTCACCAGGGTAAGTCACTCAGCCTTTCAGACTTTCCAGAGCTCTTGACTATTTGAAGTTAGTCTACTAATGTACTAATAATATTGCCAGAAGCACTTCACTTAGCTGTTTACAAGGTCTAAAACAAAAGGTTAATTTTCCATTGCTATAGAAAAATACCTGGGGCTGGGTGACAAGGAAAAGCTTACTTAGCTCACAGTTTTAGAGACTGATGGTCCAAACAGCATGGCAGTATCTCTCACAAGGGCTTACCTGGCTACATCACATCATGATAGATGGCATCATGGTGGGGCTTAATGCAAAAAAAGAGGAAGGCCAGCCAAATAGCTCAGCAGTCTAAAGTACCTGTTTAGGTAGAGTGCAGTGGCTGGGGTTTGAGCCCTGGCGTGTCGTGCCAGCCCCAGCCTGAGGCGCACTGAGACTGGAATTGAGACTGGGTGTGGTGGCATGCACCTGTAATCTTAGCATTTGGGAGGCTGAAAACTGGAGAATCATTATGAATCTAATCTACATAGTGAGACCCTGAACACCCTGTACCAAATACATTTAAAAAGAAAAAAGAAAAAGCAGAATAAAGGAAGAAAGGAAGAAAGGAGAGCCAAGAAAAGAAGTAGAGAGCCCTTAGCAATTGGAGAGTCCTGATCTTTTGTAACAACTTACTCTCATGGGAAATAGTTTCTGGGAATGTCTTTGATCCTTTCTAAAGGCAGCACCCCCAACAACCTGAATACCTCCCACTCACTCCACTCTAGGAGTTCTAGGACCCTTACCACTCTTGCCACATAGAGGTTATTTCTAACACATGGATCTGGGTGAACAAACAACATCTAAACCGTAGCATAACATGATACACAGGATATGCTTTGTAAGTTGGAATGTGTCACACACACATTCCTTAACCTTCATTCTGGCTGTATTTCTAGCTTGGTCTATATCTCATTTTTTTTAAAACTATCTTCCCCCATGGCAGTCAACTTATCCCACACTGCATATTTTGTACAGTTACATTCTGACATCGTTCCACTCTATCTCTTGGATAGAAAGACTTCACAGGGAGCTCGTCCTTACTCACTTATTCTCCCAAGCCTATCTCCCTTTAGATGTGTGATGAAAAACTTCTGGTGTCAGAGATACATAGGTCTATTTGTTACAGCAGCTATTACTGCTGTATCTAATCCAGCCCATGATAAATATATTAGAATATGAAACACAGACCATTGAAAGTTCTTTTTCAGGTCTCCTGGATAAGAAGCTTGTTTTCAATGCCAACTGAACTTTAGCTTTTTTAGATGCAAGATGAGAAGAGAGAGAAGTCTGTTATACAGGCATTTCTGTTTGAATATAAAAATTACCCACCAGGTTGCAGGTGGGAACAAGAGCAGAGCGTGATACTGGCTGGCGCTAACCTGATCATAGGAATTTCATCGCAGGAAACTCCTGTGATCAGGGCAGACCTAAGCTCAGAGGGGCAGTCTGGAGGAAAAGTGCACAATCTAACACCCAGTTCCAGAAGTTTTAAGATAAATGTATTGGTAACTAATTATAGAGAATGATATTGAAAGTAATAGGAGTTACTAATCAATAAGCATAAGGTTTCAGTCAAGCAACATAAGCCCTTGAAATCTGTTCTATGACATAATCATGGTAACATTAATGTACTGCACCCTTAAAAATTGTTAAGAGTGTAATCACCATGTTTTCTCATCATGATAAAATATAATTTAAACAAAGAAGAGACCTCCTTGGGTCCAAGTATGTCCCGAGAAGATCGTTTATCACCTCCACAAGCAGAATAGGTCAACAAAGCAAGTCAAAAAAGCAACTGCATTTATTCATTCTTTTGAATAAACACATCTTTTAGGAAAGTTTTTGAGAACTTACTAGCTAGTCTGGGAAGTTTGTGGTGGGGAAGGAACTAGCCATCTGAAATCCTATGCTACATTTCACACAGAAAAGTACACGCTACCGAAAAATCTGTGTGATCCCCAGGCCATTACTGGGGTTGCAGAGCTGTGGGGACACCTGGCACCATTCTACTACCAACCATTTCTTTGATAATTCAGAGGAAACCATACCCTTAGCTTGGGGAAATGACACTGGGAAATTACAGGATTATGCAATGGCTAAATGTCATTCGGTTCCTATAGAATTCTGCATCATTAACACTGTTCCAGGATTCAGAAGGCTGACCTTAGCTTTCTGTGAGTGAATGTACTTCAGAAAGGAGCTATGAAATGTCCCCTCGCCTTCTTCGTGGGGCTGCATACTCAGGGAGCACAGCCTCCTCTAATGAGACCAATGAACGAGCAACACAAGGCAGTGATTGAAATGGGAAAAAATAGCAATAATGACTTGTCTGGGAACTTTCCCCTCTGAGTTAGATCTACAGACTTTGAATTCTAAGAGCAGTCTCTGAGAATAGCAGTGCTCTTTGATAGAACATTTCCCTGGTTTTTCAGGCATGTTAAAACCAGACAGTGCACCGCATGGCTGATGAGCTCAAGAGTATCCTGGACGTTCAGAGCAAATGAAGGGAGGTATGAAATCACAAAGTGACCTTCCTCTCCAATGAAAATGGAGCAAATGACTAATTTCAAAACCATTAACATGTAAAAGCAGCATATTTCTTCTGAGAAAGGATACAAAAGCTCTCCAAGGAGATTGCTGGGACATGATTACGAGCAACATTGAAGTTTTCAAAAACACACCAAGGAGGCTATTCACTGTGAGTGTGTAGTGGGAAAGTAGCTGCTTCATTAAACTTAAATAGCCTCTGCAGAGCTGTGCTTACAGACCCACGCTTCCAAATTATACACTTCTTTGCTGGATGCTTCACTGGCCTCATTATGTAGAGCACAGAGTTTGTCATTCCAAATAAAGTGACCATCTAAGTCTTTATAAACATGTCCATCAGGTGCTTCAGGAATCTGCAGAGGATATGCTGGCTGATCCCATGAATTTTTAACAAAATATATCTCAAAAAGTTGACTCATTATTCTCTATTCTGTGCTCACTGTCACACTTAGAGAGCACAGTAAGCAGGTGAAATGCCTGTTTCTGAGTGTGAAGAGGGTTTTGACTAGGGGTAATGGTATTCTTTTTTTGAGGAATGTATAAATACTACGGATGAACTCAGGCAGGAAAAACCATGAGCTCAGCATAAGGCAAGTCAGATGCAGGAGTTACAAGAACACATCTCTAGTGCATTATTTTAAATTTACACCCAGAGCTGTTTATCACTTCCCATCCATGTAATTAATTCTGATTCTCAGCCACAAGAAGTATCAGAAACATCAGACAAATCCTCCCCCCATTTAGAATCACTATATTTCTCTCATCCAGGTAAAATCCTGTCATTCTGCTGAAGGCAAATCAAGTACCAATTATCATATTTATACATATTTTTCCCTTGAAGAAGTACTCATGGAATTAATTCACATTTTGGAGGCTATCCATTTTTTCCATTTATTTTTAATTAGATAGATGAAAATGGCAATTAAAGAATCCCACAACAACACTGTATGTTCAAAGACACAGCAACAGGGGAATGGCACTTGTGAATAGCAACTGGCGCCTGCAAGGGAGCCCTGCTGAGCCAGGGAAGGGGTGGGAGAGGCTGCGTGGACCAGCTCTGGGAGGAGCTCTGGGCATCCACCAGCAAGTCTGTACCTCAAGTTAGAAACCATTGAGGGAAGTAGGCATGGGATATCACTCAGAGAAAAAAAGGAAAGTAAACTCTTCAAAGGATACTCAGAGCACCAGTGCCAATCAGACAGCCTCTTGTCCAGCACATCCAGTGTGCAGGTTGCAGCTTGCTGGCCAGGGCACCTGATCAAACAAGAGAAAAACTCCACAGCTGCAATGAGATGAAGCACACTCTAAAAACTGGAAAGTCCAAGTTTATTGCTAGACTTGTGCACATATCAGCATGGGAGGGAATGCCAGCCACTAAGCTATTTTGGAATTTGTTACTAGGTTGTGTCTTACCTTCCATTGCTTTAGCAACTCAGTAGTAGCTGTACAGTTGTGCTAACTCTTAATCTGAGCCTTATGCCCTAGGATAAAGCCAGCTGCTGGTTATTTTAAGCAAGGGTCCCTTGGGACTTTTCTCTGCCCGTTTTTGCTGCATCCATGGGGAGGTTGTAGTCTCACCCTTTCATACGGCAGCATCTGAGTTCCATATTCCACTAGGGTTGGGTGGCTGGTTCCTCCCTGTATGTTCCCTGAAAGGTGCTAGGTCCATGAAGTCTGAAATGGGGCTGAATTCCTCTCCATTTACACACAAGCATAACTATAGTGTCTTAGCTTGCAAAGGAACATTAAAGCTAGTGCAGAGTGCAGTCCCCCCTCGATCCCTGCTTTTGAGCCTTATCCTTGGCAGCAGGAATTAGGCACCTCATGTTAGCAAAAGTCCTCAGAGTGCCTGTTGTTTTTTCATAGACTGTGTAGAGATGTGAATCTGTGTGAATCTCTGCGTGTCCCTGTGCTGCCTTTCTAGATGTCCTGTTTTGAGTCAAGGGCTCTCTGGACATCTTTGGGGGAAGAGGAGACAGAGGCCTGGTTAGGGATGAATGAGTTCTGACTTTGAACTGCCATCCTGCTGCTTATTGTGGGGTAGGAGTTTCTCAGTGAGAGGCCTGTGTCCTCCCAAATGCTGAGGAGCTGAGGGAGGTGTGTGCTCCCTACAAAGCAGGCTCTTGGTAATGGCTGTGCTTAATAATGTAGTGCTAGAGAGTCATCTCATATTTGTGAGGCCTGGAAAGGGGCAGAGAACCTCCCAGACCCCTCTGCTAGGGTCCTTTGCCTAGCTGTCCTGCAGCTTCAGGACTCCTCATCAGTCCCCTGCCCCCTTCACCAGCACACACCTGGGGTGGGATGCAGAATGACCAGCATCTCCTTTAAGAATCTTATTACAATAGGTCACCTGGAATTACTTTTCTTGACCTTAGATACTGTTCTCCTCCAAAACTATATATTTTACTTAATGATTTCCTAAAATGAGTTTAGTCTTTCTAAATAATTAAGATACAAACAAGCACAAAGGTAAAATAACATATTTGGTCAAGAACCTGGATACTTGAGACATCTTTACCACTTAAATCTTTTCATTTTCTATCCTGGGTTCCTGCAGAACACAACATGGGCTAATAGGGTCTCTTCCTTGATTTTGATACTTGTTTTCTACTAACCTTAATACAGAGCACCTACTCAGCCCTTCAAGGAACCTCTGAGGCTTTTTCTAGTTGGAACACTTATCCCTTCCTGCACTTGCTCCCTTGGTTGGGACCCATCTGCCTCTACCTGCACACCAGTCTTAACCTTGACACCTGCACTGGTTTTCACAGTAACCCAGGATGCCCTCTTTCATAGCCCCACCTATAGGGCACTGGCTCCCTTGAAATTTTACAGTGTGCACATGAGCCTGCTCTCTTGGCTGGCTTCCATTGGGCCAAGCAGTGAAGCCAGTTAGAAATTCCCTAGCATGACTGTGGACATAGAAAGCATTCCTCTCAATAGAAGGTACCCTAAAGTGCCTCACTCCATCCTTGGACAGTCCTGAATTTCTCTATACCTGCCCTGCCAAAAGTAATGAGTGAGATTCCTAAACTCAATTCAGCCTGCTTGACAGTAATAAAAACAATCCTATATTGGTACTGAATTATGTCATTATGCAAGACAAAACAACTAATATGCAGAGAACTACACTTAAATTTTCATCTGATGGCAGTTTTCCTTCAGAACCAACAAAGAATAACACTATTAATGGCACTGGTGTGAGTGTGCTTTTATATTTTCATAGCACTATTCATTTACTATTTCTAAGTGCTTAATAAATACAGCAAGCCTTTACAGCCTTCTAGGGTGAAAGTAAGTTATACCCAATGGAGCTCGTTCATTTGCTTTATGGGCTAAAAAACCTCTAGCGTGTCACAAATTAACACAGTGTTCCTGAGGACTATGTTTTATTCTTGAATCTCCAATTTCACTAATAAATGTGAAAAACACATGTAGCCAGATAAGTCCCCTGACAGCAGCCACTGCAGATGCTGAAGAAAGCAAGTTATTCCAGCTAAGATCAGCACTCACTGGAGCACTGGAGACTGTCTGTCTCCTGGCCTCCCTTCCAACCACCCGGTGTAGGGCAGCGAGTCCGTTTCTAGTGATCACCTCAAAGCCAACAAAAATAGTTGTTTTTTTTTTCAATAGGGAAGATCTTCAAAAACCAAACACTTAGAATCATCAGTTGGTGACTTTTTCCTGGTACCAGTTTCTATCTCATCCAAAGGCAATGAAACCATTCCTGAGAATGGGTCACTATTCTTTTTCTTAATATTTTTCATGATGAAAAATGTCAAATAAATACAATTCTATAGAAAACTGGCACATAATCCATCATCCAGATCTAAAAAATTTTCAAGATTCTGCTTCTTTTACCTTTTCTTTTTCTCTTTCACCCTAGTTCCCTTCCTTCATTCACAGCACCCTTGGTTGGAAGGCTGGATGCCATTTCTATTGTCCATTTTGGTGTCCGAGACTTGTCCTCCTGGTTGGCACAGTCTTCGCTTGGGGGGTCACACTACTCACACACCTAGGACGTCTCCAATTAATGATTCCTCAGGAAAAATGAGAAGAATTCTAATCCTTCTCTTCCTTCTAGCTTATGGCTACACAGATCACTGGCACTGTTTGTGCCCTCTGTGGCTCTATTTTCATATTATTTATTAGACACTCCAGAAGGTGCCCAAGTCCTTGGAAGGGAGCTGGCACTATTAACACTGCAGAGGACAAACAAACGAGTCAAAGCCTGTGTGACTGCTGGGCTTAGACTTTGTCTGGGACCCATCAGGAAGCCACTTCTGCTCAATGAGGCCTTCAGAAGCCATCTGGCAGGACCACACCCATGCCAATGCCATGATGGTGACATATTACGTGTCAGGCAAGCTTTCATCAGGAGGAGAATCTGTACAGATATGAGAAACCTCTCCCTTTTCTTTATCTCATTAGTAAGGGGGAAAACGTTTAGACTCTTCATAGGTATTCCCCACAGAGGCATTACAGGTTTAACAATAGCTGACAAGTGTCTCTGAGACTGACAGGACTACAGGGCCTTTGTTCCATCCTTTAAGAACAGGGACATTTTCTGTCCATTATCACCTTGTTTTACTGACAGGCATCTGTCAATTAGACATTAAAACAGAGTGATAATGGGAAGGTAATACACTGGCTCAGTCTATGCTTCAGAAGGGAAGCATCATGAAAAACGTATATTTTGCGAAACCTATGACACTCATGTGCCCATCTGCATTTCTATATGGCTTAAAACTGAGTGTAGAATACAAGTAATGAAAGGAGGAATAGCAGAGTGGTGAGCTCAGAGGCGGCTCCTAACTGGCCCTATAGACCCACTGTGAAGGAGACAGAGGGCAAGGAAATGCATGCCAAGCAGGTCAGACAGCATGGCAGCATCTTTTTCTTTCAGGCCTCACTGGAACTCACTGAGATTAGAGGACCAAGAATAGGTAGGAAACATCTCCTCCGACTGTGAGTAGAGGCTATGGATATACTCCGGAGAAGCACAAATACTTCCTTCTGAGGCTTTGCAGATGCCTCTATCCTCTTGGTTGTTTATTGCCAACCATGGTCAAACCTACTGTGTTCTTTGATATTGCTGCTGATGGCGAGCCCTTGGGCCTTGTCTCTTTCGAGCTGTTTGCAGACAAAATTCCAAAGACAGCAGAAAACATTCGTGTTCTGAGCACTGGAGAGAAAGGATTTGGTTATAAGGGTTCCTGCTTTTACAGAACTATTCCAGGATTTATGTGCCAGGGTGATGACTTCACACGCCACAATGGCACTGGCAGCAAGTCCATCTATGGGGAGAAATTCGATGATGAGAACTTCATCCTGAAGCCCACAGGCCCGGGCATCTTGTCTATGGCAAATGCTGGGCCAGACACAAACAGGTCCCAGTTTTTCATCTGCACTGCCAAGACTGAGTGGCTGGATGGCAAGCACGTGGTTTTTGGGAAGGTGAAAGAGGGCACGAATACGGAGGAGGCCATGGAGCGCTTGGGGTCCAGGAACGGCAAGACAGCAAGAAGACCACCGTCACCGACTGTGGACAGCTCTAACGAGTGTGACTTGTGTGTGTCGCCACCACCAGACCAGACCACTCCTCTAGCTCAGGAGAGCACCCTGCGCCCTGCCTGCTCAAAACACCCCATCATCTTTGCTCTTATCGCAGTTCTTTGGGTTCCATGTTTTCCTTGTTCCCCTCCAAATATACTTGGATTGCAGAGTTAAGTTTGTGGTTACTACTAAAACTAAATAATGGTTAAAAACCAAAACAAAACAAATACTTCCTTTTGAAACAGAGATGAGAGATGTGCAGACTTTAAATATACTCACTAAAGCAATTCAGGTTCTACTGAGAATCTGTTTGAAACTAATATTGTATTTAGATATTTGGGTCTCCAATCTCATTTTCAGGTCCTAGCTTCTTGACTAATGTAAATAAAAACACATTCTACACACACACACACACACACACACACACACACACTCTAGATAAGATCACTTTTATGCTAACAACACATCAAAAACTTTTGCCACCCTGTCCTTAGGCATCTAGCCTGGAAATTCACTAAAGAATAATTAGTGTTACATGGGTGATAGTGCTGAAGTCAAGGACAGGAATCACTGCCCTTATCAGCAAGAAGCATCACAATTTTCCTTTTTAGAAACACAGTGGTAGCCTGGCGTATTGATGCACACCTGTAACCCCAACACTGAGGCTGAGGCAGACGGATCATCAAATTTGAGACTGGTCTAGTAATTTAAGAAGCCGAAATAAAAAGAATAAAAAGGGCTTGGGATGTTGCTCAGTGTGAAGGCCCTTGGCTCAATAACCAGTACTGCAAAAATCTGCAAGTTGTGGAACGTTATTTTGTACAACAACCCAGCATTGGAATTGTTTAAATCTGTTTGATTTTCATCTATCAGTTATGTCTCCTCTAGCTAGGGATAAATTGATAACCTTCTCATACTTGAGTATTATATGAAATAATGCATATGAAGAGCCCAGGTTAGAGGCTGGCACACATAGCAACACTGCTGACTGCAATTATATTGCTAGGGTCACAGTAACCTCGGTGCTTTCTGTATTTCTGTTCAAGTCAATAAACCATTTATTATAATCCTGACACTAATATGAAAGATAACACAGTGCTTTGAGAGGCAGAATGAAGGAACAGAGAAAAACATGCTTAGGAATCAGATACCTCAGATTCATAATGGTTAGAGGTAGAGTAAGTTACTTAACTTCTCTGCATGTCAATCTGCTCATCTGTGGATAAGGAGAAAGTGACTTCTTTATAGTCATATTTAGTAGCTGGCTAGATAGCTCAGTAGACTAAGCATCTGCTTAGGCAAGCTCAGGGATTAGGGTTTAAGCCCCAGCACCACATGCCTCACTGGCCCCACCCCTGGGTCTACTAAGCCAGGCACCCACATGGGGTATGGTGGTGCAGGCCTGTAATCCCAGTGATGGGGAAGCTGAAAACAGGAGGATCCCTATGAGTCTGAGCTGCATAGTGAGACCCTGTACCAAATACATTTTTAAAAAGTTTATAGTCATGTGTAGTTAGCCCACAAAGTATTTAAAATGTCTTGGTGCTGGCTGAGTGGTAGTTCCCATTATTAGAATATTATATAAGGCTGATGAGAAGGACAGAGGTGGGCCTGAAAAATCCTGCCACTGGATGGATGGTATGACCTGGGCTGGGGAGAATGGGCCAGAAATGGCCAGCAACACTGATATCAGACTGAGTACACACACTGGTGATACAGGGAACCTGGAGAAACTGATTGCTGCTGGAACAGGAAGTGCACAGAAAACATCACCTTACATTATAGCACCAGTATAATACAGTTCATGTTCCCCTTTAAAGGTAAATACAAGGCTCTGGGGAGCCAGACGGGACATAGTAGCTCTTGCAGCTTTCCTTTCATTTTCCCTGAGTCTGATCAAGAGCCAGCAGGTGCTGTTTTGTATCCAGAAGGAGGTAGCTACTCAGAAGCACTTAGTGCCAACAAAGAAGAATGAATGGTCCTGCTGTCTGTTGGGAGGGATATGTCTTTGCACTTTCCTAACAACAAAGGTGAGAATCAAACCGGATTTGTAAACTTCCATTTTCATCTGTTGAGTCCAACATTTGGAAATGTGTAGTGCTTCTTCTACCTTATTTAAATAGTACCTAGCACAGGGCCCACATCAGATTTACAAGGTACATTAGTGAGAAATGTGTGGTTTTAAAAACAAAAAGGAATATGACAAAGCTATGAGACATCTGGGTCATAAGGATTTCATGCTTGAAAGAGGCCTGAGTACAATACATCATAATTTCTATTAAGTTCTACTTTCTTTTTTTTTTGTCTTTTTGAGACAGGGCCTCACTATGTAGTTCAGGCTGGCCCTAAGACCACTTTGTAGCTCAGGCTGGTCTCGAACTCATAACAATCCTCCTGCCTCAGCCTCCCGAGTGCTGGGATTACAGGCCTGCGCCACCATGCCCAGCTAAGTTCTACTTTCAAGGTAACATAAAATTCATGTCCCGTCTGCTGGAGGAGAGAATGCACACAGACAAGGGTTGTGGACTTCTCCAGCTTAGTCTCTTCATAAATTGGACTCATTTCTCAGACTTTTTTTGGTGCTGGAGATTGAACTCAGGACCTTGTGCTTGCCAGGTTGGTGCTTACACCACTGAGCTAGCATGGCATTCTCTTCAGTATATTTTCAGAGCCCTTCAGTGGTTTGATGCACATGAAATTGAAAGCTGGGAAATTAAAAACTACACAAATAATTAAGATGGCTTCCTAGGTGAATTATCCAGTACTGTGGAGGTTTTCTGATATTTTCACTAAAAAGAATAAAAAGACTATCTAAAGATACTTGTGTATCTACAAATGATTGTAAAGTCATTTTCTTTATTTCCTTCTAATTCCCATAAGCCTATTTTATTAGTTTCAAGGAATAAAGCTCCAATCTGCTTCAGTGAACTGCATTATTTTTTAAACTACAGAAGCATATGCAGTTTCTTTACATGAGCAATCATCTCTAATGGCAATGCAGTCACTGGGAAGACTGTATTAAAAGACATGTTTCAATGTCTCCACCTGATAGCCCCCCTCTACCTTCTTTTCTTATAGGACTAAAGCCCATTGTTTCCAAAGTGTATGGCATATAATGGGCACTTTCAAATACTTGCTGACTCACTCAATTCACCATCTTGACATTAAATTTTGTATCCAGATCAAACCACACTATCATAGGGCTGACACAAACTTCCCTCAGAAAAAGAAACCTGTATGTGATTTAACTTTGAAGAAGTCTAATATCTCTCCTGCTATTTGATGGTTGCCTCTTTTTTCTTTTGAACTTTGAATAATCTTCATGTTCATTTCCAACTTGAAATCAGGCACTTCTACTTAGAAGTCATTTAGGAACATTAAGAAGCAAGCTATGAATTTGAACTCTTAACCTAACAGTGGCTTGCAAGCCTCTTTAAAACAAAGTATTTTAATTCATTCCAATTTATCCTATGTACATAGTCCACTTATGGTGGCCTGGAGAGTACTCTTAAAAAATGAAAGAATGAATAAGTGACAAAATGCCTGGATAAAGACATGGGTTACTTCAAAGAAAAGTTCACCTTTTCTCATCAGTTCAAGGACAGCTTGCAAGGTAAGAAAAGGGGGATCATGCCTTAACTAAGAGCCTCTCATGTAGTTTCCCAGGTCACTTCCCCCATATGCTGTGGCAGTCAGTGTGAAGATGGTAAGTTGAATTTGTGGTGCCCTGATTCAGGGCTCATGGGTACACTTCCCCGTGTGGTAGCAGGATTGGTTAGAATGGCACTTGCTTCTCTATGAGAAATACTCTCAATGACCAGCACTATATGAGTGGGTTTTAGGATCTAACTGCCACATAACCTAGCTTATATTTCTTGCAACATATCATGTTTATACATAGAGGAAGACCTACCTTCTGGCTGTGAATGATATGCAGCAGTGGCAAAACCACCAGGGATAGCTATTGTTGTAGAGAACACACATTTTGTTGTCATTTCCTATAGTCACCTGTGGCCCATGATTAGGAGGGACAAGCAGGCAAAGGTGGTGTGGTACTGCAGCCACAAGTCAGTTTATGTGTCATCTTGTTGGGCCACAGGTTGCCTAGATACTTGGTCAAGTATTACTCTAGATGTTTCTGTGAGAGTGCTTTGGATGAGTTCAATGTTTGACATTGAATGAAGCAGACTGCCATTGCTAGCACGGGAAGTCCTTCACCTGCTGAAGACCTGAGTGGAGCACAGAGGCTGAGTCACCCTTGGTCGGAAGGGACACATGCCCCTTGCTCACCTGCCTTAGAGCTGGAACACTGGCACTTACTCCTTAATTGTGTAAACTGATTCCATATATATATATATATATATATATATATATATATATACATACATATCCTCCTGTTCTCTGGAGGAATATCAAAGGATTAATAGTTTATAAGGTATACATGTGCATGTAGAATAATATAAGACTATGTGAAAATAGAGGGCATGTCAGTATTTATAATTATAATTTCAACTATAATTTACCAAAGAGAGAAAGAAGGTATATTAAGATGTGAACAGTAGTTTTTCCCTAGATAATAAGCATTCTTTTTCTCTGTCATTGTTTATGCTTTGTATTTTCCAAATTTTCTAAAATAAAATATTTTATTATATTTAGAAAAAAGATTGAACAAATACCATTTAATAATTTTCAAGAGAAAAGCACATAAAATCTTTTCCTGATAAAACAAGCAATATAGAAATCAAACCAAAGTAAGTGCACATCATAAATAATCCAAAAAGCAACCAAAGGATTTCCTTTGTTCCACAAATGTAGGACAGACATTACAGAGTACCAGGGAAGATGCCTAACCACCTCTTCTCCTGCAGTCTGCTCCAGGGAGTGGCTGGGTGGGTGGGGAGACCCTTAGGTCAGGCTCAGAGGCCCAAGCTCTTTGCTACTAACCAACCTCAGAACCACCAGTGTATCATGTCCTCTGCTTCAGTTTTAGGTCCTAAAGGAACCCATGTGAACCAAGTCAGTCTCTGAGCTACATAGCGTGGTGTCAGAATATAATGAAATGGTAAATTCACAAGTACTCCCCAGTACTACAGACCACTTTATCATGCAGCACACAATCATTGGTGGTCACCACCAGGTTCAAGTCTGAATCCTCCAGTGGGCCCTCTGCTCCCCTTGGAGGAGGCCACAGATGTCCACAGTGGAAAGCCAAAATGACCCAGACAGAATATCATCTCTCTTTCCTCCCCCATCCAAATGCAATGTGCCTAAATTAACATTTGGTTAGCTTCTCTCCTTTTTTAACCAGAAATATGCTAGTTTAAAGTGAAAATCCATATACTTAACAAGAGTCATATTCTTGCTAAAGAAGACAAATCTATGAACAAGAGTTAGCTGCAATAATCTGCCAAGCTTTTATAAGGCACCATTTATCATTTCTGTTTAGAATTTATGCTTCCAAATTACCTGGCCAGCAAGTGTATCTTTATACATGCAGCCTTATGAGAAAAGGTTGGATATTGTCATCTCTGTTTCATAATGAAAAGACAAAAGCAAAGAGATTTTATTATTTTCTCAGCACCCAAAAATTAGCAGATTCATTCAGTTTCTGAGTCTATTTTCTGTTATTTGCTATCACTATTATTTAATACTGGTTAAATACCAACACACACACACACACACACACACACACACACACACACTTTTTTTTAAGTGCTTCTTTTTTAATGAAACAAAGCCAAAAGTCAGGCTTAAGTTGGAACAAGTGTTCCACATAAAATACCTCCAGAGGTTCCTAATCACACTGGGTAGGACTGTAGGCTTCAGGGAACACATACATTCTTTTGATAAGACTCAGATTTTTGAAACAGGAAGAATCTTGGTATTTAACGCTTGGGCAAGACAGCGTGCAAAGGTTGCAGGATTTCATGATTAAGTTTTACAATATATCACTGTAGTCGCTATCACTAACACTGATACTCAGCCTTCCCCAGTCCATATTTTACTAACAATGAAACATGGTTCTCATATCTGCTGATACAAGTCTAAGGAATTCTGACTTGGATTTTTTTAAAGCTAGGGTGTTAACAGGAAAGACCAAAAAGGAGAAAATAAATACAAAAAAATCTCTTCAAGCCAATCCATCTTCTTACTATTCCTGAAGTTTCACACTGTGAGTATAACTGCTCTTCATCTGTGAGTCATCACCCATGTTTCCAGGCATCACAACTCATTTGCTTCTCATCTTTTGCAATGATTTAATCCCCCTCTGCCACCCCAACACTTTAAAACTAAGCAAGAAAGTTCTGGGAGCTGTCCTACTGAATTACAGAAAATTAGAATTTAGCTTGTGGGAAATAACTTCACCTGTGCATTACAATGAAGAAAATGTAATATTTCCTCAGCTTGGCAGAGGCCAAAATAAATAATTTCCCTTACTGCTTATGCATAACAAGAAAAACCATAGTGTGATCCCCTTTGGATATTAAAATCAGGTATTTGGGAAGTGGAAGAGTGCCTTCCATTGAATGAAAATGAATCCTGTGGATATATTAGCTATTAAGGAGGTAAGTGATTAATTTTCTTAGAAAAACTTAACAAACCAGAAGTTTCCCTCTTCTTGGATATTGTGTAATAATAGCACTTGTACAAAGTACTGCTAACATTGGTTCTACAATAAACATAGCCTTATTTTAGGATTGATTTTAACAGTGATCCTCAACTTAAATACTGCCATTATTTATTGATTGGCAACTTCATCACCTTTGGGTACATCTTCCCTGTACAAAAGGTTACGGTCAGTACCGGACCCACATCATGCTTCTCTTCATGCCCCTTTATTGGAAAAGAAGGCTTCCCTAAATGGCATAAGCATTGGCCAAAGCTGATGGAAAATCGAGAAGTAACTTGGATGAGAAGATACTTACTATTGCCCTGGCTACTATCTATTTGCCATTTCTTTTTCACTCTTTACCCTTTTGACATCAGCTGTGCTAGGTGACTAACCTTCACTATGACTCCTTTCAGGACATGGCAGACAGCTGATCTTAGCTAAAAGGTTGAAAGGCTATAGAGATATGCTAGGGCATTAATAAATAGAGAAGTGTAATACCTTCAAAGAACTAAAAACAATCACTGCTAGCACTTCAGAAGAAATTAGTTGTAATTTTTACACCAGAGATTCTTCTGGATTAAAATAGTTAAGTCCCAATCCATAGACCTAAGGAGAAAGGAAATACAAATACTGTAGCTTCTTGTTAGTCATAGTAATGTTCTATAAATGGCTACAATTCAGTGAACTCCGAATTGCTGTTCTTGGGAGGCAAGCAAGAGTTAGGTTCCTTTTCTTGCTAAGCAGTTAGAAATGCTTTTTATCTATGCCTGTGAAATGCAACTACATATTATTTATTATTTTTTTGACATTTATTTATTTATTTTTAAGACAGTCTCACCATGTTCCCCAGGCTGGTTTTGAACTTGTGATCTCATCTCAGCCTCTGGAGTAGCTGTGATTTTAGATCTGTGTCATTATGTTCGGCTTTATTTATTATTATTTTTTTTTTTAGTAAGGGTCTACATGGTCTACAGGATCTCACTATGTAGATAGGACTCATAGTAATCTGCCTGTGTTCAGCCTCCCACACTCAGCCTCCCCAGGGCTGGGATTACAGGTGAGTGCTACCACACTCAGTCTCAATTGCCATCTCAGCATGACCCAGGGGCAGGGCCAGCATGGCAGGCCAGGGATCAAACTCTCGCTGCTGCATCTGCCTAAGCAGGCACTTTAATCCATTGAGCTATTTGGCCAACGCTAGCTTTACTTTTTTTTTTTTTTCTTTCTGCGGAACCAGGGATTGAACTCAGGCCCTTGTGCTTGCCAGGAAGCACTTATTCCACTGAGCCATCTCCTAGGCCCCTTTTACTTATTTTTTAAGTAAATGGGAATTAGATGACTTGGTTTTCAAAGATTAATGAATTTAATGTGGGTCATGGAAAATATAAAATCACCAATTAATATGATGTCTTCATTTTCCTGTTTTTACATAATAAGGAAGGTACTGAGTCTGAGTTATCTGTGTAGATATATAGGGGTTGAGTTTTATATTCCAGGTGAAACTATCATTATAACTTACTGTAGTCTGCTTCAGGAAAGGTATATTCAGATTTGGTACAATGATGAATGATCATTACATTGGAAAAGGAGAGATTCTGAACAGAACATAGAAAAAATAAGGCCTCTTAAGCACTTTCAGGCACAAATATATTTTAGTAGCTTTCTAACACTATGGCCAGCCCCTGAAACCAGTCATGGCGGCATGTGCCTGTAATCCCAGCACTGGGGAGGCTGAGACACAGGAGGGTAACTGTGAGTCCGAGCTGTGAAGTAAAACACTGTACCAAACAAACAAACAAACAAATGGTTTACATAACACTATGAATAAGATTAGAATTTCAAACATATTTCTTAAAAGTTATTCCTTAACTTGCAGAGGAAAATCTTAACATCTTAACACCATTCACCTAAAAAGAAGTTGCAACAGAAAAAAAAAAAGATAGGAAAATTTACACTTGAGAAACAGTTTTCAGAATTGTGCTTGGGTTTTCAAAATTTAAGCCAAAGTGTGTGTTATATGTGTGATAAGTGTCTCACGAATAGAATCTGAAAAAGGCAGGGAGCTGACTTACACCTAGGTATATTAAATTAAGATTCTGGCAGAGTGACTATTCCATTTAGCTCTGACCCCAGGAAAGTATATTCATTCATTCATCCATCCATCCATCCATCCATCCATCCATCCATCCATCCATCCATCCATCCATCCATCCATCCATAGGAAAAAGCACCACAGAAATGCCTGGAGCCCCTCTGTTGGTAGAACTGATATCAGGTCCCCCGATCTCACTGCTATCATTTTTTTATCCAAGACTGACACCCCAGTACTCAGCTTGGGAAACAAGTTTTGGAAAGAAAGGAGAATTAGATTCTGTAATGTATATGCATACCAAGAGGGTATCTGATATCTAATAACATCCAACAGTTGCTCTCAGTTCTCCTGAGCAGCTCTGTGCAGCACGATATTATGCTCATCTTATACAATTGCAGTGTTATCTGAGATGCAAGATGCCGTCTTCCTGCCTATTGCTTCCTACCTAAAATTAATTTCACATGCTCATCATAGCTCTCTTAGAGCCTGAAAGGAAGCCCTCTTGAATATTTTGAGCTATTTAATCATATTGTAATTTTGAACAATTGTATTACAACACTGTTTCTATCACTCCTCACATGATTTAAGAAGCAATAAAAACCTTGAAAGCCCTACCATGGCCCCTGTAGCATTTACTCATTAAATCATAACTCCTTAGGAGATCTGTCTATTAGTTAGGCTAGGCAGGAGTCAGTAAACCACTTTTTTTGTTTTTATGTGTTTGGTACAGGGTCTACAGGGTCTCACTATGTAGATTGGATTCATACTGATTCTTCTATTTTCAGCCTTTCAAATTCTGGGATTAGACAAGTGTGCCATCACATCCAATCTCAATCACCATCTCAGTGTACCCCAGGGGTGGGGCTGGCATGGCAGGCTGAGGGTTGGACCCCAGGCCCCAGCGTCTGCCTAAGCAGGCATTTTAATCTGCTGAGCTATTTGGATGGCCCTAGTAAACCATTTTTGGGTAGTAGGACAGGTAGTGAACATTTTAGATCTTACAGACTACACTGTGCCTATCACAACTATTCAGTTCTGTAGTGTGGAAAAAGCTACAGGCATTAAACATATGAGGATGGCTGTATTTCCATACATTTTTAATTTTAAATGTTAGAGTTTAAATTTCATGCAATTTTTCATGTGTCAAAAATATCAGTCTTTGTTTTCATTTTGTAAAAAAAATAGAAATATAAAAACATTATGTTAGTATGACAAAGCAGATCTAATCCTTGCCCTATAGTAATTTACCATTGAAAACACTGAACACTGATGTGAGCACATAGAGATAAAATACAGAGAAATAACTACCTACCTGACACAGCAAGAGAATGGCTAGGCAAGCCACTGCTACTAGATGCTTAACGTTTGTAAGTTTTTGCTGATGACTGCTGTTTGCAAGGTGTGTCTTAGGCCATTTAAAGCCACTGGGTGACTTTACACAAAGAAGGGAAATCACCGGAGCTTTTAATGAGAACGACTCATATGGTTATCAGCTCACATTCTAACAAGTTACTATTTGGGAGAAGTTTTCTGACATCTGTTTTTGTTTTTTTTTTGTGGAACCAGGAATTGAACTCAGGCCCTTGCACTTGCCAGGCAAGCACTTACGCTACTGAGCTATCTCCCCAGTCCTCTGACATCTGTTATAAAACTTCTTTTGCCCAGTGCTGGACAGCATCACATCTCCACTGTTGGTATAGTGTAATTTCCCAGAATTTACAGAATCTTAACATGCCTCAGTGTCTGAGAGAAAAATGAGAAAGTATTACAGGATATAAAAATAATATTCACTAAATGATAAGCACTGCTCCAAGCACTCAGCTCCCATTACCTCATTTAATCCTTATAATTATCCACTGAGACAGAAAGTAATTTCTTAAATTGTTATTACCATATTAGGAGGAAACAACAGCAAGAGAGGTTAAGTGTTTTTTTTATTTTTTTATTTTTGTCTGCAGTGTATACTAGGATTTGAACCCAGACATCAAGTTTGTGAGCCTCTTCTTATAACCCCTCATAAGTCTGCCTCCCAACACTAAAGGGCTTCACTAGGAGCAACAGCTTTGTCCCTTCCTTGGCATTGCTTTCCTAGGCCCCGTGTCTGGTATGCACACAGCCGATGTTCACTGTACCTTTGCATTATTCATTCTTCCCTGCACCATAACTGTTCTCTAAACTCTGCGTGTACCCACCTATCTACTTTCATATTCTGAAAAGGTAGTGGATATGGAAGGGTGCCCACTCTAGGTCATAAAGCAACATGGCTATATAACCAAGGATTCCATGGTCCTATGGTGGCTTAGGGTTGAGCTTTGTGACCCTGGGTAAATAGTTTTCCCTTTGGGAAACCCAGTTTCTTTATCTCCTTATGGACAGGCTCAAATGACATAATGTATGTGAAAGTATTTTATAATCTATAAGGAATAGTGCTTGCTAGTAATTATTTTCATTACACACAGCCTTGATCCCTGCTGCTCCCATTATATTTCTTCTATACTCATTGTGAAGAAGCAATACACTAGACTTAATGTTGTGCACAATATCAAGTTCTTTCATTGCCTGATCCTTCTTCATTCCTCTCTTCTTTTATTCACTGAAGATACAAGGGTCAGCACAACATGATGATGACACCTCTTCAATCCTACACTACCTATCCTATCAGAGATGGCAAGACAGACATTCAGACAGACACTATGCAGGGCCAGCTTGTACTGTGTCACCAATCTCTCCCCAACTCTATATTCAGGAAAGCCATATTGTTGCTGGAAATTGGTAGTAGTGGGAGTATTATGTTATGGGATTGACAAATGTTACAATAACCTTTATCTTTCCTGCCAACCAGAGAGCTGTTTGTTGAAAATTTAGTAGCTTACCACTGGATTTAGAAGAAAAATAATAAAACATCATAAGTGCTAGGAAGGGGTGGTCTTTAAGTATGGGGGGGTCTTCATAGTTACTGAGGTAGGTAGAGGCCCTTAGAGTTTTCATGGAAGAAATGAATGTTAAACTGACACAAACAATGAGAGGAACTAGCCAAACAAAGGGGAGAGAGTAGAGAATTCCAGGTAGAGATACTATCAAGCAGAAGGAGCCAGAGTGTTAAGTCACCCAAAGCAATTCTTTAAGGCTATGGTGCAATGTGGGAGTGAGAAGACAGGAATAGGGACCAAAGGTCAACTTGAACCTGAGGACACTGTTGGGCTGTCTGTCAGCAGGCTCTAGGTGTGGGGAAGTTATAAATGTGAGGTTCAGAGTCACAGAGATGACATTTGTGATTCATTTTCTTTTGGTACCAGGGATTGAACTCAGGACCTTGCATTTGCCAGACATGTGCTTATGTCACTGAGCCATCTCCTCAGTCCTAAAAGGTATCTTTTTTTGTGGTGGTGGCTTGCTCAGTCTGCCCTGGGGGTGGGGATAACATGGCATGTAGTGCTGATGATTGAACCATAGTCCCTGTGCTTGCTTAAGCTTGCCTAAGCAGCTGCTTTAGACTGCTGAGCTATCTCACTGGGCCCCCCAGAGATGATATTTGAATCCACGTTCTTCCAGTGGGGTTTCCCTAGAGGAGCTTTTTACATCAGATGACAGCTGAGCCTCATCTGTAAAGTGGGGGCAACTCTAGTACTCCTACTTCCTAGGGAAGTTGTTCAGGAGCAGGTGTAGTGCTCAATGCCTAGCTCACTGGAGTTGCTCCAGAGGCATCTGAGCACAGAGCAGCTACCCAGGGAGCAGATGTGTTCCACAGAGGCCCATCTTTTGTGTTTCCAGCCTCAAAATGCTGGTCAACTGGTAGTCTAGGTCAGGGCTTCACACACTTGGTAGTCTAGGTCAGGGCTTCACACACTCTGCATCTGACCCATTCATTAATGAGTGGTAAAATTAGCTTATTGAGTCTTAAGGGGCACTTTAAAAAATGAAATAAAGAACACACACTACAATTAATTATAAATCACAACAGTAAGGGCCAACCACAGATTAAAGCACCTTCCAGCAGGCACAAGAGCTGGGGTTCAATCCCCAGGCCTGCTGTGCTGGCAATTAAGACTGGGTGTGGTGGTGCCCGCTGTAAACAGGCAGATCACTATGAGCCTGATCTAGTAGGGAGACCCTGAACACCCTGTGCACCCTTCCCTAAATTCCAAAAATAAAATAAAATAAATAAATTGCAAGGGTAAGTTTTGTGTAAATGAGAACTGGGTTGCCATGTAAAGTCTACTCTGAGGATCACAGTTAAAATATGTGAAAGGCCCTGCATCAACTGGAAACCTCTTGTGAGCTCTGGGGACTAAAAGAGGGGACATGACAAGCAGAGCTGTCCCACCATTCCCCAACCTTGGGAGCCAGAAAGTTTCCAGTTAGGGATTTATTCCTCTGCATTTCTGAAATTTTGAGCTTTCCCTTTGGCCAGGGATACAGCTCAGTGGCATAGCACCTGCCTAGTGAGCATGAGGTTGAGTTTGATTGCTGCTTACTAAAACAAAACAAACAAATGAACAAAATGCTCTCTTGACCAGATAGGTCCTAGGCTTACCTGCTCTCCTGAAGCCAAGACAGAGGAAATCTCACAGGAGTGTTCTCAAAATCCAGGGATAGAGAGGGCCTCTGCTACATAGGTGGTAGGGTGTGTGTGTGTGTGTGTGTGTGTGTGTGTGTGTGTGTGTATGTGTGCGTGTGTGCATGTGCACATGTGCATGTTAGGGAAGAGGGCACTAGGACCTTCAGTTACTGTTTTTACTAATACCACACCCTGGCTGTGAGTACAATCAGTAACTGGAGCCATCTAAGGTGAACTGCTGCCCGACCACTTAGCACTTGAGTATTTGTACTGAGTATGTGAAAGTGACTTTTAGTATGGTGTATTCCAGAAAGATAATCATACATGTGAACAGATTTTAGAATAATTTATTTTCAACATATGTCAAAACATATCCAGTCTGCCCTTTGGAGCTGCAAACATGGTTTGACATTTCTTTTTTCTTCACAATTTAAAAAATGGAAAGTTATGGCAGAGGCTTGGTCAATGTTTGGCAGAAAAAAACCAATCGCCCCATGATGATTTAGTATCCTCCTGTTTCCACAGGGCTCACTCCTCAGGCTTATGTGACTGGCACTAGATTAGGTGCTGACATTTATTGACAAAGGAATTAATCTTCACCAATGATGTTTTTTAAAGCCCATTCTTTACAGAAAGCTGTGACCAGCATTAGGGCTCCTTTACTTTTCCCCTTTCTCTCCTGATAAAAGGGGCTAAAAATAACATCTTAAACCCCAATTCCACCATGGAAAGGTGTAGGAGAGAAAAAAAGAGGGCCAGGGAATAAGTGCTTGTCTGACAAGCATGAGGGCCTAAGTTCAATTCCTGGTTCAGTCAAAAAAAAAAAAAAAGAACATGGTGGCAAGGGGTGGGATGGGGAAAGGATACAGCAAGGACACAGAGGGTTTCTAGAAAGAGAAACTACTCCGTATGATGCTATATGGTAGGTACATGTCACTATACATTTATCCAAAACTACATGCTGTACAAGACCTGTATTGTGTCAATGTGAGTTCTTCAGTTTAAAACATGTGCCATTCTGCTAGGGATGTGATGATGGCAGAGGCTGTGATTAGGGACAGGAGTCTATGGGAAGTCCCTTTATCAACCTCTCCAGTTTTCTTTTCTTTTCTTTTTTTTAATTTTATTGAGAAACAAATAGCAATGAGACAGTTTCAAAACTGATTAGTAGGACAGTTTCAATAATTAATATATTGGACATTGTTATCTTCTTAGTAGTTATCCATAGTACAAGAAGCAGACAGGATATCCTGTCCAAACACTATTAGTACAAATCTTTCTACTCATTGAATTAAGCAAGAGTAGCTGCATATCTATCCTGACTATTCTGTACATACAAATACAAAATAGTCCTTCCTTTGTATCCCCTTTTTTTGTTTAGTCCTGTAAGAGATTGTGTCTTAGTTACTTTTCTCTTGTTGCTGGGACAAATACCGGACACCCAAAATGAAGAAAGGAAAGGTTTATTTAGCTCAGAGTTACTGGAGATTTCGGTCCATATTCAGCTGGGTCCAAGGCAGAGCAGCACATAGCAGAAAGCAAGAGCAAGGGAGGGGTAGCAGTAGCTCAAGCTGCTAGCTTCTCTTCCCACCTTACATTGTAATGCAAATCCCCTGCCCAGGGCAGCATCCATACCCACAATTATCAATCACAAACTCCAGAAGCTGCCCCAAGACTGCATGAGGCTTTGAGGGAAGACCTAGACACAACCATAACATTCCACCCCTGGACCCCCAAAGACTTATGTACCTCCCTTGATGCAAAAGCCATTCTAGTCCATCTCTAACAGTTGCCAAAGTCCCAACAGTTTCAGCATTGCTGAAAAGTCCAAGTTCCAAGTCTCCTCCAAGGTCTAAGGCAAACTCTCATCTGTGAGCCCCTGTACAAATGAAAACTTAAACACTTGCAACATTCAAAGGCACAAGATAAACATAACCATTCCAAAAGGTACACACAGCAGGATACCAAGCACTGGGACCAACACAAGTCCAAAATGCAGCAGGGCAAACATTAAGTCCTGCAGTTCCATGTGGGACATCTGAAGCAATCTGTGATGAGTTGTGAGCCCCAAAGATCTTACATGGCTCCACGCCTATAGCACTTTTGGTGGTAGCTCCCATGGCATCTCTCTTAGGCTGGCTTTGCTCCCTCCTTGCAGTTTCCCTTAGATGATCCCCATTCCTGGCTTTTCCAGACTTCTGAGGCTTCCACTGAATAGGCTTCTCACTCGCAGCTTCACACACTGCCCTCTCAGGGGCACACTGCCTGGCCTCCCAGGGCCTCTTCTGAGGACGAGGTGGAAGCCTTCTCAACCTCAGAACTTCTGCATTCTGCATGCTCCTAAAACCAGTGCCATGTGGATGACACCAAGGTCTGCTGCCAGTTGGAACAGTAGCCAGGCTTCCCTTGCTCTTGGCTGTAGGGGTCGAGTGCCTGGATGGCTGAGCACTCTAAACCTGATTCCTAGGAACAATTCTCCATGCTGGTGCCATTCTGGAACCTGGTGCGGCCACTGCTGCCATTCTGGAACATGGGGCTCAGAAGCCTCAGCTTTCCCCTCAAGGCAAAGTCCCTGACCTTTGCAATTCTGAGGCTGCAAAGGGTGGAGACCTGCCTCCTCCTGCGATGACCTTCTTTACATCCTCAGGTTCCTTCCCAGTAACGGAGACCCTCTTAGCTCCATCTTTGTAGTCCACAACTTTCTTGGCACTTCCTTTCTGGCCATACTCACAATATTTTGAACCATCCTGCTGGGCTCTTTGTTCTTCTCAACATAAATCTAGCTAACAGCCCCCAGTGACAACCAGGCCACTGCCCCTATATTTGGCTGCTTTAAAATATCTTTTGCCAGATTAATCAGTCCACCACACTCAAACTCAGTCTCAGGCAAAGCCTCTGGACATGAACAAAATGCTGACAACTTCTCTGCCAAGTCAAAACACAAATGATCCAGAGTTCAACAACCAATGCAGTCCTTCTTCCCAGCAGAAACCTCCCCAGCCTGGTCTTCACAGGCCGGCTTTCCATCAGCCTTCTGGTCTTCTGAGCTCTGACCAGAATCTCCCAAACAGAGTAGCCAAAGCTGTTTCAGCGCTTTGCTTATAGGTGACGTCTCTGAACCTTTACTATCTCTTCCCATAAGCCATTCCCAAAAGCTTGTAATCCACACGGTCAGGTTTAGTCACAGCAATGACCCTACTCCTGTGGTACCAAATTGCTTAAACTCACTCTGAGGCATCTAAATACTACAGGTGTGAGAATTCAGCAAAACAATCCAACACAGTCCAGCAGTCCACAATAGTAGTGGGTTATCACAGAAGTTGTTGACGTGAGCCTTTCACAGCTCAGCATATTATTATGGCTTTTCTTTATATACCTCGTTTTTATACTTTTCTGCTGGATGGTTAAGACAAAGATGAAGCGAGACCTATACAACAAGAACTGTAACTTTTGTATCTGATAAAGTCAGTCACATACCCTCAGGATTTATCCTATAACCCCATACCACACTTTGTAGATCCTTTAACAGTGTCAGCCTTGTAGATGAGTCATGGCCATTGCCTGACCAATTTGCTCTCTGTGAAAGCCTAAAAGAATGTTTTCCCTCTATGTGACTCTCCTTAGGCACACTCTACATCATGATCACTTTCCTCTGTGGCCCCATAATCTCCTTGAACAGAAAATTTGGGACACTACTGAGTTACATGATGTTACAGTATAGGTTCTCCTATGTCCTGAGTCTTCACTGACCTTGAAAGGGCCAAGATTTTGGCTGATCTTGCATCCCTTCCATTTGTCTAATTTTTGATCTGCAAACTTAGGCTGGTTACCCTCCAGAAGAGAAGCTTATTATTACTCTGCAATGTATGCAATTCAGTTTACCCTATTTGTCTAAGTATCAATCATTTTAGGCATAAGATGGAACAAATATTTTCCATTATGTATTGATATGTTAAACTTTAAGTCCCTACAGAATATGAAGAAAAAAATTTAAAAAATAGGAATAAACACATATTTTTACACAGAAATTTAGAAATCTAACCACAGCATTGTAGCAGGACAGTCCTGTGACATTCCTTTTTCTTATGTCTTTTTTTTTCCACTTATTACCCTTAATTTAAAAAAGAAAAACATTTTACTTGAAAGACAGTATGGTAATAATTGGTATGTCATGACAAGAAGTACGTATTTAGAAGACCAGAATGACAGGCATTCCAAGCGTGACCCTTCTATTGCACATTGCTATCTTCAGTGCAGTTGCTGGTTCACAGGTATCAGCATGTATAGTCAGTCAGGGTGAGAATCCTACCCATTTACTGCTAGTTTCAAAAACTTGCTGATGCTTCTCAGGATCATTGCCTTACCCATCTTGTGTGTATAAATGTATGGCTTTGTCCCTGTCATGTTTCCCAGCTTTTCTCCTTGTCCTCTTCTCACTGTCCAATCCTTAAGTTCTTGCTTTCCTTTTAATTGTGTTATATCTTTCTATTTGTATTTCTTCTTTTGAGTTCTTGTACTAGGGAGACTATATGATATTTACACATGTGGGTCTGGTTTCTCTCCTGTTTTCTGAACCTAAAACTGTTTAATAATAAAATTGATAGTTTAAGGACTTGACTTCAACAATTTTATCATAGAAAGAAATCTTTTACCTGCTGTAGGGTACCACATGCCCCATTCACACCCTCAGCGAAGTCACAGCATCCTGACACCAAGCTCACAGGGGAATGGGGGCACATCTTTGGGGTATGCAGGATGAGAACCAATCACCTCAACATGACCACTGCCTACTGAGAGGAAATCCCATTAATGGCATGTACCCAGCTCGTGGCTTGGTACCATATTCCTACTGAGCTTCTCATGCAACAGCAGCATCTTCAGTGGAGGCAAAAAAGTGACAGACGCTTCCCAAAAGCAAAACAGTGCCTCGCCAGGAACTTCCAATTTCCCTTTCCCATACATTGCTGGGATCCTTCCCAACTCGAGCCCCAGATGGGCCACCCAGTTTTGTAGATGGCCAGTAGTTTCTGTTGCACATCTATAGCAGGTTCTGACTTGTGCAAAGACACACAAAGGAATAGAGAAAACTTTATCTTGACAACTTCCATAGTGTCTGGAGAAACAATACATAGAATGAAAGTGAACAAGGGAAATAAAAGTGGAAAGCAGCCTCATGTGGCCCTGGCATTTAGTTTCTGTCTTACCTGTAATTCTGTATAATCATCTTTGGACTAGGTCTAATGCAGCCTACTTCTTAAGTGCCCATGGCCTCATCACGTCTGTGTGACAGCCAGCAGTACAGAGTCTGGTGACAACTAAACAAAGATTCTGATGTACAAAGAGGACAGAGACCACAGGGAACTTACAAGTGTGGGTGTAACCTCCACAAGCTGGTGCCAATGCGGCATTAGCAAGGAGGGCTTAAATATTTTCATCTGGCAGGAGCCAGCTAAGGCAGCTGCCATGGTGAGAGCAGGCCCCTCAGACAGGCAGCTCTGTGGCATGTATTTCTGAGAGCAAGCCTTTGCTGGCTTGCAGCTGGGCAGGTGGTAGAATGCAAAGTACTATGAACATGCAGAGGGGAGGAGGGATTCTTCCCAACCTGAAGGGAAATCTTCCTTGATCATCAACAAAGCTTATGAGATCAACATAAAAAATCATTTAAAATAAAAACTTAAATCTATAAAAAGGAAATTCCAGCAGACAGTATACCCTAAAAGATATTGCTTAGATGGTAAACACAATTATAAATGTGTTTATACCATCTTCAAACCTAAATGTCAATTCCTGCATGAATATGTCTTGTTAAAGAAAACAAGACACATGCAAGCTAATAAGTGATGTGAAATCTTAAATTAATCATCCCTAGAGAACTTAATTAAACCATGAAACTGATTTCCCATTAAAGATCATAACACACAGATCATTGAAACCAAGAAAAATACAGGGATACCATAACAATTGGTATGTTATGACTTAGACATAAGTAATGTCTAAGGTGGTTTTGATGGTGCAGGAAATATATTTTGTCTCCTAGGACAAAATGGCAGATCCCACTTGATATAATGAGAGATCGCCAAAGGTTAAGCTATATCCTGAAAAAATTTTTATTTTTGCAGTCCTGGACCAGGGAGCTAGAATCCAAGCTATAAAGGGAAAATACTCCTATTTGTCTTCCAACAACGCTTTGTGCAAGATCCAGTCACTGGACAGGAGAAACACCCACTAGGAGGTCCACACTGATTTCTCTTCTTTTCTCTTTTGGCTATAAAAGGAATCACACAATTTCCAGCATAATTCAAGGGCAGAGGTTTCTAGAGTGTTGGGATCAGAGAGGCAAAGGTACTCCCAAAAAATACTAAGAGAACACTAAGAGCAGGATCTGAAGTGTTTGAATTTTTCACATATTCTGGGGACCTCAGGGAGAAACAGCAATGGCCATGAAATAAGGGTAGCAAAGTGATGGAGATAGCTTTAGTGATTGTACTGTCATGTCTCTGAAGTGGTTAGACTAATCTGTTTATTCATTTAATGGGAACCTGCTATGCACTTTACTCTCTGGCCACTGGCCCTACCTTTCCAGACTACTCCCTAGTACCCCCAAACCCAAATTATCTTACCTCTGATACATTGATCCAGTCCCCCTTTCACCACCCTCCTCTACTCCCTGCTGACTCAGTTTAAACAATTATAATCGATCTTTTGCATATATCACAATTCTGGGTATAGTGGTGATGCAAATCTGTTCCAGTCTATGCCTGCACACCTGCTGTTGAACACGGCTGAAGAAAACAAGACTGTGTTGAACGGTCATACTTTAAATAATGACCTTAAGATTCAATGATTCCAAATACTACCAACAGTCATTCCTCACTCAATGTACATATGCTTGCTTTCTTTGATAATTTCACATCGACCTTTTTTCCCCTTGAAGCCCTTGACACCTTCTATCTTCTCTTCATTTACAGCAAGGGTATAAGAAAGATCTTGCTTTTCCAGAAAAAAGAAAAATAATCAAAACAGAGCTTCCACAGACCCCAACATCTTATGTCTTCATGTAAGGGTGTACACCCACTCTACCTCTGCGCTTGCCACCAACAGAAATCTCTGTCCTAGGGATCACTGTGTTTAGGGATGCTGGATCTCATCCCTCTACACAGCTGCCTATAGGACTCCCTCTCACAATTCCCTCTTAGATGCCATCAGTTTTCCCTTTTTTTGGGCCATTCTCAATAACATAAAGCTATATGATTATTTTTCCAATCTCAAAAAAAAAAAATCCTTTTACCTCGTGGCTTCTTCTGTAAATCACCTCACTTCTCTGCCACTCTTGCACATATGCTTGAAACAGAAAGCCTCTCCTTGTTTTTCTCTCATTTGTTCTTATTTAGATTTACTGAGGTATAATTGAAACAACCTAAAAGTGAATAAACTAAAAATCAACAATGTGATCAGTTTTAACATATGTACACATTGTGAGACTATTTCCACAATTAAGCTAATGACCCTCAGCTGGATCTGGTGTTGCCCCCTACAATCTCAGTACCACAGAAAAGTGAAGCAGCTGACACAGGATTGAAAGTTTGAGCCTTAGTGACTTGACCTGTCTTGAAGGGAAAGAAAGGAGAGAACAGGAGGAAAGAGAGGAGAGGAGAGGAGAGGAGAGGAGAGAGGACAGGAGAGGAGAGGAGAGGAGAGGAGAGGAGGAGACAGAAGAGAGGAGAGAGGAGAGGAGAGAACAGGAGAGAAGAGAGAAAAGGAAGGCCCTTTTGGGACATAGTTCAGTGAGAAGCATATAAAGGTGGTGGTGCCATTGCTGCCCCTGTTGAGCCACCCTTGTCAAGGTCATGGGTCACCATCCAATGCTAAATTCAGAGTCAAAGCTCAGATTCCATCTTTATTTAACCTCTGTGCAATGAGGGACGTCTTTTTCTTCCATCATGGCATGTTTTCTTCTCTTGGTTTCCCTTTACACTTGGTTGGTTTTCTTTCCACCCTACGATGGTATTTACTAGCGCCTCTTCTCACTAAACACTTTGCTTGACAGAGGCCCATGCTCCTCTTTTCTTCCCTATCTCCACTCACTCTTTTCATGATCCTCAACAGTAACATGATTAATCTTAAATTTATATTTCTACTGTGGACCTCTGTCCTCTACTCAGTACTGCTTATTTAACATCATTGCATAGTTAAACAGAGACTTCTCAAAAGCTGCATTCATGAATGTATCATTCTTCCTCCAAACTATTCTCCTGCAGTTATCTATCTCTCAGTGGATGACATGTCCATCTTTCCAAAAGCTCAAGCCACAGTTTTATTTTTTCCTGTTTCTTCTCTGCTGCTCACCACTGTTACTGAAACCATCAGAAAATCTATTTTCACTACCTCCGCTATTTCCACCCTGGCCAGAGCCACTGTCACCTCTGTTGTACAGCACTATAATTCTCCTAATCTTCTTCGCCTTTTTTTTTTGGTAGCCTGTTCTTCACTTGGAAGCCATGTTGAGTCTTTTAAAAACATCACTCTATTCAAAGCCTTCCAGTGGCTCCCGTTGGAAAAAACACAAGATCCCTACAGCAGAATAGAAGGATGCACACATTTCTAGTCCTTTCCTTGCTATCTGACCTCACCTCTGATTCAGTGTGTCCTCACTAGCTACATTGGCACCACTGGCTGTGCTTTTACATTAGCTGTTCCTTCTGCCAAAAATGTTTCATTCCAGGTGTGGTCACTTTGGAAAATCAATTGGCAAGAAATTAAATGTGAGAATTACTAAGAGAAGTGAAAATATATGTTTCCACAGTATTTTGTATAGCAACACTATTCCTAATACCTTCAATGTGGAAACAGCCCAAATGTCCGCCAATTGATAAATGAATAAACAAAGCGTGGTGTAGCCATATAATGGAAAATTACTCAGCAGTAAGGGAATGAAATACTGACATGTGCTATGTAATGGATGAACTTCAAAGGCATTTGTTATGTGACAGACAAAGCACACTAGAATACACATTGTGGGCTGGGGAGATAGCTCGGTGATCTAAGCACCTGTCTGGCAAGCACAAGGACTGGGGTTTGATCCCTGGTACCTCATGCTATGATGGCTCTGTGCTAAGCCAGCCACTGAAACCGGGCATGGTGGCACAGTCCTGTAATTCCAGAGTTGGAGAGGATAAGACTGGAGGATCATTACGAGTTCAAACTGTGAGACCTTGTACTAAATAAATAAATAAATAAATAAATAAATGTACATTGTATTATTCCATTTACATAAACTGTCCAGAGTAGGCAAATCCATAGAGGCAGAAACCTGATTAGTGGTGCAAGGCACTGGGGAAAAGAGATAATGGGGAGCAACTGCTAACGTGCACAGGGCTTTTCAGGGAGGGGAAGATAGTGTTTCGGCATTAGATAGTGGTGATGGCTGCACAACTTGTGGCTCTACCAAAACCAGCTGAACTGTACATTTTAAGGCATATGAGTTCTATGATGTGAGGTACAGTCTGTCTCAATTTTACAAGAGTTTTCTCCTTAGACATCTGTCTGGATTATTCCTTTACCTCTCTCATTTTTCTTTTCAATGAAAACTTTAATTATCACCCCACAAATTCTCTGGACCCTGTTCCCTTGCTGTATGGTTTAACCTCCATGCTAAGTGTGAGTATGTATCAGCTTACAGAATAACATACACTTCCGCTTATGTGTTTATTGTTATTTCTTCCCACTTAAATAGAAGCTCCACAAACTGACAGATTTTCAGCTGCTTGGTCACTTAAATAGTATAAATGTTTAGAATATGCCTTTATATCAATAAATATTGGTGGATGAATAAATTAATACCAAGTATTCATTAAAATTAATGTTGCACAAGAATACTGAATCATGAAATAACACCTATTTATTCTAAAATAAAAAGGTGATTATCAAAAAAGGGATCACCAAACAATATATAGTATGATCCCCAAATTGGTAAGAAATGTAAAGTTTATTACATATTAAAAAGTGTACTGGGAAGATTTTATATATCAAAGTCTCTAGATGCTATGATTACAATTATTTATTTAAAATATGTCCATAAGTTCACAGGTTTTTGAAACAAATTTGGAATCTAACCCATGTTTCATTTCTGACTACCTATGTAAATCTGGCTATACACGTTTTTCAACCCCAAGTGACTTAGTTTCTTCATGTTTAAGAGGGGATTACAGTATTAACTTCTTTGGAAACTATTGAAGAAGGAAGGAAAAAGAAAAAAATGAGAAAAGAAGAAAAAATGGAAACAAAGTTTATAAATGAGAGGAAGAGGGATTGGAGCAGGGGAGAGGAGAATGGGAAAAACAGAAGGAACAAGGTGTATCATGCACAGATAAAAACTTCCTACAATGAATGTGATCATTCTGTGTATCTAAAATGCACCAACAGACAATTTTTAGAAACAATACAAAAGATTAACTGAAATAATACATGTAAGTATTAATACTTGGTTACTAATAAAGACATTAAAATATTCATCCTTGAAATATAGTAAGCACTCAGTAAAATGTTAGCTATTAGAATTATTATTCCTTTAAAATGATTATAGTGTTCAAAATGGTGGAATTTCTGTAGCAGTACCTGGAGAATTTTTTTCACAAAATATTTTGGGACATACTTGACTGCAGTAACTTACTCTGCGTGAACAGTGGGCTTGAGTGGACAGCTTCAGTTCTGTTACATCTCTGTGCACTTAACTATGCCTGAGGAAAACACTCCAAGCCTCAAGGTCAAGTCTTTTTCATTTTATTGCAAATGGAAGCAAGCAACTTTTTATTTTATTACGTTTCACCAATTGTTCACAATCAAAACCCAGTTTCACTTTACACTTGGGCTCTGTCTTTCCTGTGGATGCTTTTGTTTTTCCTGACAGATCTCATTGCCTTTTTCCTCTCCAATTGACAGGAGTGGCATATTATTTCACCTTAAAGCCAAGATCATATAGCTACTCAATCATTACAGAAAATACACATTCTTCTCAAAAACATGATTACTGTTGCTTTTTACCTTCATGTTGTAATTCAGACATACTGTTTCATAGACCTGACACTAGCCTATATAGGAATTTTTTTAGGGAAGGGTCTACAGGGTATTCAGGGTCTCACTACTAGATCAGACTTGTAGTGATCTGCCTGTTTACAGCCTCCCAAGAGCTCCACACCCAGTGTCAATCGCTGTCTCAGCTTGAGGGGGGGGGTATGGGGCGAGCACAGCAGGTCCAGGGAGAGAACCCTTGCCCCCTGCACCTGCTTGCAGGTGCTTTAATCTGCTGAGCTATTTGGCTAGCCCCTTCATAGGATTTTTTTATTGTAGTTCTTGAGATTAGGGTCAATATTTTCTGAAATGTTTCTCTTTTAAGTTCCCTAATTCTTTTGCTAGAGAGCATTCTTACATACAGCCCCCCCCCACAGAAATCATTTCAAAGATTTCCAAAAAGCTTTATTTTTCCTATGTATTAAATAATAGCTTAATAGTATAGAAAGTCTAGGTTCAAAATCATTTCTCTGGGGACTTTGAAGTAATTCTTTTCATTATATCCATGTCATATCATATCCATGTCATATTACTGAAAACTATGGAAATATAGTACTAGACTTTTTAACTGTAGTTTTAAAAACTGTCTCCTCTAAACAGCCTAGCATTTTTTTGCATGCTTTTTTTTTTTTTTTTTTTTTTTTTTTTTTTTTTTTTTTTTTTTTTTTTTTTTTTTTTTTTTTTTTTTTTTTTTTTTTTGCGGAACTGGGTATTACTCAGGCCCTTGCGGTTGCCAGGGAATGCTTATTCTACCCAGCTATCTCCCCAGCCTCCCTTTTTTTTTTCATCTTTTGGGTTCAACATTATACAAGGATCTGTTCTTATACTCTGAATCCCTTCCTCAGCTCAGAGACTGGTTCTCTCATATTTTTAGTTGCTTGTTCCTCCTCATGTCTCTACATTTTCTGAAACTCTTATGACCAAGATGTTAGACTTCTAGGATTAAGTGCTTAGACATTAATTTTTTTCTGTGTATTCTATATTTTAATCTTTTTGTTTTATAAGCTAGGAGACGATTTTAAACACAGTAATGTAGTAAGTTCTACCACCATATTTTCAACTGCCACAGTTTTTTAATTGCTTACTTTATAAAGCAACCTCTTATTTTGTAAAACAAAATATTCCTTCTTTTTATTAAAAAAATATTCAATGGAGAAAATAAGTACCTGTGGGTTTGCAAGTGAAAATGTTTAAAATCTTTTTACATTTTGGCAGTTATACTTTGGGTGAATTTTCTAAGGGAAATAATATCATAGATATAAACTCAAGTTGCTCTTTTTAGTTCTTACCCTTTGTGTCCTTTTCTCTTTCTGTGTCTTGCTACTCTTCCCTTCCTTTCTAGATGCAACCACTGTTATAAATTTTGTGTTTTTCTGGTCCATGTTTTAATATTTTTACTATATATACAAGTGGCAATAAATAAGACAGTACTGTTTTATCTGAATTTAAATTGTACTATGTCATACATAGTCCAAAACCACTGTATTCTCTCCTGTGTTTGAAATCTGTGTTGGCATATATATTTCAGAAACTTCTGGGGACACAGTAGTGAAGGACAGTGCTCAGCAAATGTCTCAGTAAGGGTCTCCGTAATAGGTCGACATTTCCTATTTCACCAGGTACTTCCAACTTGCTCTCCAAAGTGGTATACCAGATGACATGCCCAGCAAGCTGAGAAAATTCTATTTCATTAATTTGGCTCAAAATTTGGGCAGTCTTACTTCTTTATTTTTCCCATTATGGTGGATAAGGAGGGGGTACTTTTTCTATTTTAGTAAGAATTTTTCATAATTGTTCAGCATGCTTTCTTACATTTATTGGTCTGTTAAAACTCTAGTTTTGTATTGCCTAAAGGTATCCTCTGCTGCCCAATCTTGTAGTCAGTTGTTTCTTTTTTGTTCTGATTGGTGAGGATTCTCCATTTATGTAATCTGAAACCAACATATTCTCCATTTATGTGTTGAAAATATATTTTTTTCCAGTCCAAGGTTTGTCTCTTAAGTTTATTTACAGAGGCTTTTGCACAATAGAGTTTTATTTCTTAACTATCCATTTAGTCTACTGACTGAGAATCTCTTCCCTGGAGTCATAAAGATATTCTCCGGCATTCTCTTCTAATAATTTTAAAAGTTTTATTTTTCAAACTTCAGGCCATTAATACATCTAAAAATACATATATATATCTATATGGGAGAAGATATTAATCTACCATTCTTTTTCATAATGTTAGCTAAATCATTATTAAATAATCATTTCCCTTTCCATTTATTTTTAATGCTCTGTCTGCCCTATATCAAGTTGCTACACATATAATGGGGACTGATTTTGAGTTTTCTATGGAATGACTCTAGTTCATCATTAAGTATGCTCTAAGTTGTTGCTGTGGCTGAGACATTCTTGATTATGCTAAAAATTTTGTTTAACACATACTAGTTTACTTAATTTTCTTGAAGTATGAGGTTTTTAAAAAATGGTTCAATTTTTTATTTCTAAGAGCCCACTGTATTTTTATTTTTCATGATCTAATTATTCACACTCAACTGTATGTTTTTAGCTATTCTGATTTAAGCTGTTAATCGCTGTCTTTAAATAATTGATCATTGAATCCAAAAGGTTATTATAACCAGGTATATAGAAGCATATGGAAGGATAAAAAGCAAGGGTACTGAGAAATATTTATTTACTAATGAGATGTGACTTGTGTTTTTAGAATGCTACTTGTTCACTTAAATAGAAATTGATTCTTGGCATAGAGAGCACATTGCCATTTGGCTGATTTTTGATGCAAGACACAAAAATCTTAAAGACAAATTAAAATGAAACAAAACAAAAATGCCAACCCTACAACTATGGAGCTATTGCAAAGGGTCACAGGACCCAAGTGAATGAGCTCCCTAGGACCAAGAGTAGAACAATCAACAGCAAAATAAAGCAGCATCACATTTAGCCTAAAATTCAAGTAAATATCTATTAGTCCATATTAACTCAGAAATCAGGTGTATTCATGGTGGTACAGTCTATGCTACTTCAAATAAATGACTGGCCAAATAAGCAAGGGGAATTCTCTTGTGTAGAGAAAAGTCAAGTGACGCATGCAGGTACTCTGATCCCCAGGAGATGAAGTATAATTCTTCAGCCTTTAGGTGGGGACTAGACATACTAGTACAGGACATGAGAAAAAGAGTAACTTTACTATAAAAGAACCTCGCAAACACTACCTCAGCCAAGGATCAAACTCAACATCACCAATATTAAGTCACATTGACAGTAGGATCCCTTGATATAATATGATGAATGCCACACTTCACTTCTATGGTCTTCCTTTCCAAATCTCATAGCCTCACTTATGTATGAAAAAAACCTAAGTCAGGGACATTGTACAAAATACCTGACTAATACTTTAAAAACTGTTGATGTCATCACAAACAAGAAAAGCACAAGAAAATATCACAGCTAAGAGAAGTCTGAGGAGAAAATATACTATAAGATCCTGGAGAGGGTCCTGGCACAGAAAAAAAAAATAGATAAAACCTAAGGAAAATCTGACTTGAGAAAATAAATGTTTATTCAAGTTTTAGTACGGCATACTGCATATATGCATTGTATAAATATCACATTACATGGTACAGTATGTTTTTGGCATCTAATAGAGGACTGGGTGGCAAAAGTTTCTTCCAGTTCTGTGGGCTGTCTCTTCACTCTGTAGTTTCCTTTTTAATCCATTTATTGATGTCATGTTATGAGCAAAGGGGGTTATGTTTAGCAATTCCTTACTGATGCCTATCTTTTCAGGATATTACTTACTTTATCTTCTGGCATCTATCTTCTGTTTCTGTTTAATATCTAAGCCTTTCTACATTTTTATTTTCTTTTGATGCATGCTGAGAGAGACATAGGTATAGATTTAATCTTTTGCATGTGTGTAAACAGCACTTTTTGGCACCGTTTTTTACAGAGGCTATCTTTCCTCCAGTGCAAATTTTGGCCACTTTGTCAAGGACCAGAGCACTTTTTGTGCTTGGGGTTGATTGTGCATCGTCTATTTTGTTTCAGTGATTTGAATGCCTGTTTTTGTGCCAGTGCCATGCTGTTTTTGTCACTGTAGCTTTGTAATATAGCTTGAGATTTGGAACTGTGATGTCTTCTGCTTTGTTTTGTTGGCTGGGATTACTTTGCTATTTTGGGTCCTTTCTGGTTTCACATGTATTTTAGAATTGTATTTGCTTTATCTGTGAAGAATGCTATTGGCATTTTGACTGGGGTTGCCTTAAAACTGTATATCTGTTTCAAGAATACAATCAATTTGACAAAAATGATTTTGCCTACTGAGGAACAAGGCATCTCTGTTAATTTTATTTTTCTTAAAGATTAATTAATTAATTTGGTGCAGGGTCTTATTACACAGCTCAGACTCACAGTGACACTCCTATCTCAACTTCCCCAGAGCTGGGATAACAGGCATGCACCATCACACCTGGTTTTAGTGGCTGGCACAGCACAGGGCCAGCACAGCATGCAGTACCAGGGATCAAACCCAGATCTTTGTGCTTGCCAGGCAGGCGCTTAGACCACTGAGCTATTTCATCAGCCCCTCTGTTCATTTTCTGATGTCCTACTCTATCTCCTTCTTCAGTGTAGCTTTTATTATAAAGGCCTTTCACTTCATTGGTTAGATCAATTCTTATGGGTGATTATTTTCCTAATCTCTTTCTCAGTGATTTCATTATAAACTGAGGCATTTAGTGTAAGTTTTGGATTTTCAGAATAAACTCTCATGTCATATACAAATAAGAATAGTTTGTCTCCTTTCCTTCCTATACACATTTCTTATTATTTTCTCTTGCCTGATTACTCTTAAAGTTTCAAGAACTATACTGAAGAGAAGTGGTGATAGTGGACATCATTGTCTAGTTCCTGCTTTTAAAGGAAAAGATTTCAGTTGTTTCCTATTTAATTTGATCATGGCAATGAATTCATGATAAATAACATTTATTGGATTAATATAAGGCCCTTCTATACTTATTTTTTTCATATTTTTTGGTCACGAACAGATGTTGACCTTTGTATCTTTTTCTTCTGCATATACTGAGATCATGTAATTTTTGTCTTTGCTTCTGTTTATGTGGTACACTGCATTTATTGATTTGTACACAATGAATCATCCTTACATCCCTGGGATGAAGTCTACTTGGTCACGCTGCATGGTCCTTTGCATGATACATTGCATGTGGTTTGCCAATATTTTGTTGAGAATTTTTTCCTATCAGCCAAACTATCAGAGATTGGTTGATAGTTTTCTTTTTTAGTTGGGTCCTTCTCTGGTTGTGAAATTAGGGTAATGTTAGCTTGTAAGAATGAATTTAGCACTTCTCCTTTCTTTTTTATTTCAATGAAGAATCTGAGAATTGTTGGTGTTAGATCTTGCCTGAAGTTCTTATACAATTCAGCAGTGAATCAATTTAGTCCTGGGCATTTCTTAGCAGGATATTTATTAGTGCTTCAATTTCATTACCTATTATTGCATTATTCAGGATCTTTCTAATTCCTTGGTTAAGTTTTGGTAATTTATATGTGTCTAGAAATTTGTTCATTTCTTCTTGTTTTTCCATTTGTGAAAGTACAAGTTTTCAGAGTATCGTATCTAATAATAATCTTCTGGATTTCAGTGGTATCTATTGTGATTTTGGCTTTTTAAAAAGTTAATTGTGTTGCTATAGATTTTTTCCTTTTTCTTTTTGTTTTGTAAAACTGGCTTTGCTCTTGATTTGAACCAGCTCTTTGGTGCACTGATTCTTCACATTTTTTGGTCTCAATTTCATTATTTTGCATTCTGATCTTTACGAGTTCCCTGCTTTTACTATTAGATTTAGATGTTCTTATTTTTCTGAGACCTTAGGTGCACAGTAGGTTATATGGGTTCACTGTGTTTTTCTAATGTGTTGTAGCAATAAATTTTCCTTTTAGGATTATTTTCCACAGGTCTGGATATGTTGTACTGTAATATCAGTTGAAGCAACTGATTGTTTAATTTCTTCCTTAATATCTTTTGTGACTCACTGATTATCAAGAGTGTGTTATTTAATGTCTAGATATTTGCAAAATTTTTGTGGTTTCTTTTAGCATTGATATCTAGTTTCAGCAAATTACGATCTGATAATATGCATAGGATAATTTGATTCTTTCATATTCATTTAAGCAAGCTCCATGGGCTAGTATGTGACCTATTTTGGAGAAAGTCCATGTGCTGCTTAGAATAATGCATATTTTGTTATTACAGGGTAGCAAAGTGTAGGCATCTATTAAATCCATTTGTTCAATAGTGTGATTAAGTTCTGATATTTCTTTGATTTTTTTTCTCCTTGAAAATGAGGTATTCTGTTTGTGTGTATTTATCTTTTAAACCTAATGTGTGTTTTATGAAGCTGCATGTAGTATATTTGGTGAATATATATCTATAATTGATATTTCCTGTTGATTATTCTCATTACTAATATGTGGTGACTTCCATTGTCTTTTTTAATTAGTGTGAGGTTCAAGTCCAATTTATCGATAATAAACTTGTTACCACAGTTTGCTTTCAGGATCCTGATACACAGAGATTTGTTCTTCATCCTTTGATTTTTATACTATGAATTTCTTTGCTGATTTTATGTGTCTGTAATATGCAGTAAACAACTGGGATTTATTTTTGGATCCAGTATGCTAATCTGTGTCATTTAATTGGGAGAGCTAAGGCCATTTATTTTGAGTCATTACTGAAAGATACTGAGTTATTCCTGTAGTATTTATTTTCTGTTGTAGATTCCTTATTTTCCCTTTTATTCAACTGATCTTGCTTTTTGTATTAATTCCATGAGACTCTGGGGTATTTTGGCTTCATTATCTCTGTCTAGGATATAATTAGAGATCTTTTTCTTTTGTTTCGGATTGCTGGTTTGGTGGTCATATTTCTTAAGGTGTACTTTATCGTGTACTTTATTCCTATTTGTCCATCAGCTTTGAAAGAGAGTTTTGTAGGATATACTAGACTAGGTGCTTTGTTTTAGGACTTCAAACATTCACTCCAAGGTTTTCTGATATTTAGTGTTTGTGTTGAGAAGTTTCCTGTGAATCCAATGGATTAACCTTTGTATGATATTTTTTGCTTTTGTCTGATAAGAGTCTATCCAGTGAGCTCTGTACCAAATGCATAAATAAATAAATGCACTAGTTAGTTCTTATTCTGTTTTGCATATATATAGGCACTTGTTATGTATCTGTTATGGAAGAGATGAAGAGGAGGAAAGACAAGGAGGCAAGAAGATGAGGAAGGGAGAAGAAAGAACAGCAAAGAAAGAATGCATAAATAAATAATAAAGCCCAAAAGAAAAATAGGACAAAGGAGAACACGTTAAAATATAAGTAAAATGAAAAACAATGTTGGTTATATACCTCAGTGACATAGTACCTCTGTCAAGCACGAGGACATTTCCACTACAAAAAAAAAAAAGGAAAGAAAATTCAATGTTAATAAAGCTGCAAGAACCAGACCAAAAAAAAAAAAAAAAGAAACAAAACATAAAAATAAAAAACAGAAGAGAAAACCCAGAACAAACAAATAAGCAAAGAAACAAATAAGACATACTTCACAAAATTGCTCTAGCGTCCGTTCAGTGTCCACACAGCTCCCTTTACATTGGAGGCACAATCTGACTGCAAGCAGCCAAGGAACTCTCCCCTGGAAACTGCCTAATTTCCTGTCCAGAATCATTGAGGACTGCTGATCTCTCTCGATCTGCCTCCTAGTGCCTCCATCAGTATTTCAAACCTAACTGCCTCAGTTGATTTGAGGGAAAGCAGATGTGGTACAGTTTGCCAAGCATGCAGTTCCCTGGCAACTTCCCACTGCCGTTTCCTGTTCTGCTGGGTGAGTCCCACCTCATGCTGCGTCTTCCCTCCACAGGCTTCCTTTGCCTGGTGCACTGACAGGAGCTCTCTGACGCAGGTGCTGCTTTACATCCTCATCCCTATATCACCTCCATCTGTCTCCATCTCAAGAGTTCCACTCTGACCCACATGAGGAATTTGGGGTAGTCTCCAGGCTCAGCAGACAGCCCTTTTGCTGGACACTAAACAGTGAAGAGGACCTTATGCCATCCCAGGTCTTTCCAGTGCGTGGGGAAACAATAGCAGAACACCCTGTTCTGGCTTTGCTAAATCACCCTTTGCTTTCCTGTGTCTCAAGCAGCACTACTTATGACTTCTCCACAGTGGGTCCTGCCCTGCCCACAGCTCATGGTGTTCAGCCACTCGCTGCTTAGGACTGAGGGCTTCCCTTATCTGGTGCAGCACCAGAAGCCCTCTCCCCTGGGTGCTGGTCTCCATTCCTCTACTGCTTACATTTCCCATTCTGATCATCCCGAGGTCTCCTGCCCTTCTCCTGCCCTCAACAAGGGAGTGCTGAGCCCTCTTCTGTGGAAGCCTCTCAGCAGGTATGGAGTGTACTGAATATTCTGTCAGCATGACACTCATGTTGTGTCTTGCAGGAATGAGCAGCTAGTGTTTTCTGTGCAAGGCAAGTCTTCCTTCTCCCCACAGTCCCCCACTGGCGGGTGCTGCAAGTTCCTGATGTGCTATTGTTTTCAAAACTAGAGTATGCTGGTGTTATTTCACACTGCATTCTCCAGCTTTCAGTTTCTCTGAGGCCCCTGCTTCAGTATCTCACTTACCATGATCCTCTTTCTGGTAGGGAAGTAGGGTGACTGTGAGTCTATCCCATTAGTTAGGGTGTCTCTGTAGGGCCAGCTCTTGCCTACTCCCTGTCCTCCTCTGTGCATTCTTAAAGCTGTGATTACTTCATCTCCATGGAAAACAACTCAGGAACCAACAGGTCCCCTTGCATGGTATTCCCAGCAGCACAGCTTCCTTGGACTAATTACCAATGTACCTTTGTTTCCTAGGCTATTGCTTGGTCACAGTACCACAGAGGTACTCAGTTGTGCTGTAAGGACTTCACTGAGAAAACAGCAGGAATAACTGGACATATAAAATGAAGCAGAGGGGTATGAGTAGGAGTCTTGGTGTGCTATGAAGTCTAGCCATGGTGATATTTCTTGCTAATTACCTTTTAAAGCTGAACCAACAATTGTTTGGTTCTGTCTGAATTTAGCTCCTGTTGGAGTAAAAAAAAATTCTACAGTTGCCAAATAGAAGATTTCCAAAAACTAAAAGCTGACATAATGGTACCGTTTACTCAGACACTTTTCATCAAATTGTTTAACTTCACCACATTGACACATGTTTTATTAATTTTATTCTTGAGATTTGAGTTCAAGATGTGTAAATCATGAATAAAAATTAGTTTAATAGTCACAGTACTCCCTGGGACAATGTTTCAAGTGAAGAAAACTCCAAATTGTTGCAATGTGAAAATAATATGACAGTTGTATCAATATTTGCAAGTTGAAATGATATTCAATACCCTTTCAGAGGCAGAACATAAATCTTGTTTCTGCTTATTTTATGCAAACTCTCAAACTTTTCTTTTTAATTTTTTATTAATGTTTATTAATATTTTCCCCATGGAAATGTTTTGAAAAGTAAATCTAAAATCTTTTCCTGATCCAGCTATAAAACAATACTAGTCGCTGACCTTTTGCTACTGTTTTGATGTCTTAAGTACCTTAGAAAAAACAATATATTACCAGGTCCCCAAGCCATTTATAGCAAGATATTTTGCTATTTTTCATGTCTGAAGAAAGAGAGAACAATATGACACTGTGGCAAACAGAAGAGTGTTAATATTTCAAATTATATCAACTTGTTTCCCCTGACTTATTCTATTTGGTTCACTCTAGTTGTTCACAAACTCAAATCCAGAATTATAACCTAAAAAAGATCACACAATGAAACACTGGTTATAAGCTAAGTATGAGTTAAGCATGAATTAAAAGTGGTTATGATGAAGGAGAAATGATTCATTATTCAGGTAACTCAGTGTTTCTATTACATTACTCTTATGAGCTAGAGGCAATTCAGGCTGAGTGTATGTATGCAGTGACTTCTCTTCTGATATTTATTTCAAACATCTGAAACCAGGAGATGCTAAAAGAAGAAATATAAGCAGAACCAAACAAACTGAAGTCTTTCATACTGAATTCCTTCTCTACTACACTAATAACATTTATTTGGAAAGGCTTCACCATATTCTCTGTGTAAAGGAGGAACACTGACCTACATGCACAATTTACATAGATGTCATCAAACCACAATTTTAGAGAAGCATTGGAGAACAGAATTCAGTGCGTGTGTTAAACCCAGAGATGCCAAAACTCAGAGCCAGACATCTTTCAGAAGCGACCATACATAAAGCTGATGGAGCATTCACGGAAAGGCCAAGGAAAAAAGTAAACAGCTATATGTACTATTATAAAATAGTTACTATAAGCAATATAATTTGTCCCTTTTTTTGTCTTGTGTTGTCCTCTACTCACTTTCTTTACTACAGTATTGAATGTATTTCTTTAGTTAGTGTTTGAGAATAAATGAAACTTGATTAAAATTCAAATTATAATTCCATAATGATGTAGTCTGCTCTGGTATTCTCTGGGCCTAATAAGAAATTATGCCTCATCAAACATACATAATTTGGCTTAAAGTGGTAATGGTAGGAAGCCAAATTTATACTCATAATAAAGTTGTCTAAACTGGATATTTTCATGTTGGAGTACAATAGCATTGGGTAACCTGTCCCCAGGCAGTCATTGAGTCATTTGTGCTGCTTTGGGTGGAGCTTGTTTACATTCTATAAGTGCATCATTAACAGTCACTGCTAAATATAAACACAAAGAAGAACATTACTCATCCTTTCACAAGCTCAGCGACACAATTACACAATTATATACACATGCTTGTAAATCACAACACTGAAGCTACCCTGGCCGCCCATTCAGAACATAAGCTAACAGTCATGTGCAGAACTTAATATGAATATGCAGTATATTTCCTTGACTTACAGAGTTAGATGAAGAACAGCATCAAGTGAAGAACCAAGTATAGGTCTATGAAATCAACATGAGTTTTTCAGTGTGATAACTCAGGGAAGGAAGTTTTGAAAAAATTGTCAAAACATTCAGTGAACTTGTGTTCATAGCACACACACACACACACACACACACACACACATACACACACACACACACACACACTGATTGAGCCTGAAATTCAATTAACTACATCCCCAGTTCACTTCTGTGGTTCTTGATTTCTTGGAAAATGAGGGTATTAGATGTTTTATGGTAGTTCCCGTCCAATCTAACATTGTCCAACAATAATTACATATACAGCTCATATATAACACATAATAATATATACATATATACATTATATATACATATATATTTCCTTGTAGTAATAGCAACAAGAATAAAAATAATATTCTTGTTACTGGTCCTATTTTCAAATTTTTTAATAATAGAAGTTTTTTTTTATGCCCATGTAATTCTGAGTAAGTTGCTGTTCTCTAAACTCTTGCTTCCTTATATACAAAGTTAAAGATAATAATGGCATCCACTATTGTTTACATCATGTTGTGAGCATTACCCAGATAATGTATGTAATGTTAGCCCATTGCATGGTATATAGGAAACACTCAGTAGACTTCTATTTTAAAACCATCTTTATTTTGGTCTTATGATTGTTTGGAAGAGAAATTTTTTATGAATTATTACCAAAATATTTTTGAGGAATTATAGGTAGAGAACAAACACCTGAATTTTGGCAATATATTTTTTCAACAAAAAAGAGACCCTAGGGGCCGGGGAGATGGCTCAGTGGAATAAGTGCTTCCCTGGAAAGCACAAGGGCCTGAGTTCAATCTCTGGTTCCGCCAAAAA
>PVKA01001316.1:73448-87066 GCA_004027165.1 Ctenomys sociabilis | reverse complement strand
GAGAATCCTTCAAAATGTTATTGCTACCTGTTAGTAGGAAAAAGATCACTACATTTAAAAAAGGAAATTAAAAATCAAACCAAACCAAACATTTGTATCTTCCCCTCTTTTGTGCTTTATCTGTCCTTGGTTGAAAGTGGAACTCACTCCAAGGAGCAAAAGCATAACACACATAAGGGTGAGGGTAGTAATTCTCTACCCTCAGGTAGTTATTCCTGGTGCCTCAATGTGGTATAAAATGAAGTTTGAAGGCAAGGCTACTTCAACCTGAGTTCTTTGGTGGGTCTGGAATATAAATATCCCATTCCTTAACTAACTGGTATGACTCATTTGCTTCTTAACAGATTTTGATTTCTACACATTCAGCAGCTTGGGAAAAGCAATACTGGCTATTTTGTAAAGAACCTAAGTGCAAGGGCAAAGAAAAGCATTTATGAACTAGTCTTTAAATGGAAAGCCTGAGTCTGGGCAATTTCCCTTTCTTGTGGTACTATGTTTGGAAAATTCAGTTTAAAGTAATTTTCTGGAATTTTAAGATATGAGTCCAATAAATTTCTTTCCTATTGTCCACTGTACAATGGCCACTTTTCAAGAGCAGAGAGGTAACAGATTCCACAGCCTCGTCTGGGATCCATGCATCAGATGCATCTTCACTGCTAGGCTCATGTGAGTCTCCAGAGCATAAGTGCTTCCCTGGCAAGTGCAAGGGCCTGAGTTCAATCCCTGGTTCCGCCAAAAAAAAAAAAAAAAAAAAAAAAAAAAAAAAAAGCATGTAGGAAGTTAAGTTCAACTTCTTAAAAGCAGGATGCTTTGGTGTGAGATTAGCTGATACAGCTGCGGGAAAGAGCCACATGGAGAGGGCAGTTTGGGGTCCAGGTTTTTCAGGAAATAGGCTATAGTGGAAACTGGTAAGAGAAGGATCATGCTCCTTTTCATGCTAGCCAGCACAACAAGAATGAAGGGTAGGGGGGAATAACTTCAGGGAAGGCAGGCCTTATTGATGCTAATGGAATGAAAGCTTGATGAGTCTTAAGAGAACATATGTGAGGTCAAAGGAAACAGGAGAGAAAATTTATATCATAGAACACATCTCTGTGTTTCTTATGATGACCTTGCTTTAGACATATTGAAATATATCTCTTTTAAAGCTTCTATTTGTTGGGCAATAGATATAATCGGAGACATTGCCAAAGATTTTATATAAATGCTGTCATTATCTTTTTAGCAATCACAAAATATGGATAATTATGACACCTTAATTTTCAGATTACAGGTGAAGAAACTAAAGCTTTATAAGTTACAGAATGGGCCTGAAAAACAGAGCCAAGATTCTCACATTGGTCTGACCTCAAGGTGTACCTCTTTAGTACCACACTACTGAACTGACTTCCACAAAGTGGGCATCTACAGAAACTCCAAGATATTAAACAATACAAAACTCGCTTATTTTTGTTTTCCACTTACTAGAAAGGAAAATATATGCTGTTCTAGAAACAGTTTTTAGCTATCAGTGTTTGGAAAAAAATATTTTGTGCTTAATACTTTAGTTGTGAGATTAACATAATATTAATGTTTGACTGAAGCTTTAAAATGGTTTAAAACATGTAGAGTGAGCCTATCCTGGTCCTTATTGCAGTCCAATTTTTTTTTTTTTGTAATCCCATGGAAAAGTTATTGGAATTTTAGTAAGCTAAGTCCAATCTACTACTTCCAGTTCAATCCATGGTGAGAATAAAGACACTAAGACATATTGGTAGTGATGGGGACTCAAAGCGACCTAAGTCCAGGCAGGATGATGGCTATTTAGAACAAAAGCCTTGACCTAGGGCTGAACCTGGGTTTTACTAATTTGTGAAGAAAAGAGTGGCTTGAGGATCAGTGACTGTGAAAATGGCAGGAAATATATGAGTGCTGTGAGCTGGGCTAGATAGGAGGCCGCATCCAGCTCTGCAATCTGCAGAGAGGATATGCAGAAGGAGTAATCTGCACAGCAGACTGAAGTAGTATATAATGTTTTGGAGCTGGTCCCTCAGCTCTGATGTGAGACCAACCAGAGTATTGCCTCCACCTCAAGGCTGGATCCCACCCAACAGTATAGAGCATGGCTCTCCCTCCCACTTGCTCTGCTCATACATGTTTTTGGAAGCTATGGGGCAGGGGAACACTGACCTGTCTTCAGAGACCACACATTATTACCTCAGCTACATTGATTTGCATTGCTTAAAGTCAACTGAAGGGATAAAGAAAAGTCCTAGCAAACTCTGTACATGTTAATACATGGAAACAGGGCAAGGTTTAGCCAACATGAAGATAGGTGCTCTTCTTTCAAGCAGAGTCCTCCAGGTGGTCCTCCACAGTGTGGAAGAAGGTCTACATAAATATAAGGCAAAGAAAAATTTTCTCTGTGCTAATTTTTAAAGCAAGGTTATGAACTTCTAATGGGTACTCTAATACATTGCTGGTGGAAGAATAAAATATTTTAACAACTGGGAAAAAATTTTGTCATTTTCTTACAAAGTTAAACATATATTTAATGTGATCTAGCATGGGGTATTCATCCAAGAGAAATGAAAACATGTGTCCTAAAAGACTTATGTACACACTTTTATTCATACAAACAGAAGCAACAAGTAAATGGATAAATACTTTATGGTATATTCATGTAGTGTCCTATGCTCAGTGCTGAAATAGACTCAACACTAAGAACATGTGACAACATGAAGGTAGCTCATAGATATGCTGGAACAAAGAAGCTGGATATAAGCATATATAGTCTGTTTATATGAAATTCTTGAGGCAAAACTAATCAGTGGTGACAGAAGTCACATCAATGATTTCTTGGGGCAAAATGGGTGCTGGGCTGGGGAACTAAATGCAAAGGAGCACAGAATTCTGGAGAGGTGAAAAATGCTGTCTATATTAATTGGGATAGTTTCTATATGACTTAATACATTTGTCAAAAGCATAAACTGGTATACCTAAAATATTTTGTTACATGTAAGTTATACCTGAATAAAGTTGATTTTAAAAAGACTATAGCTTGGAAGAAAATATGCATTAAAAAAAAAACCCTCTTCTATCTTAGCTTTTCCTCCTAAAAATGTTTCCTGAATCTAATATTTATTTTATTTATTTATTTTTTGGTGTGTTAGTACAGGGTCTACAGGGTCTCACTATGTAGATCAGACTTGTAGTGATCCACCTGTGTTCAGCCTCCCAAGATCTGGGATTACAGGTGCACGCCACCACACCCAGTCTCAGTCACCCTTTCAGTGTGCCCTGGGGGTGGGGCTGGCACAGCAGGCTGGGGATCGAACCCCAGTGGCTGCTTCTGTAATATTTATTTTAGAAAGGAAGTTTACACTGTTATTTTTCTTTAGTTCCAAGGTACACTTTTTTTGTTTATAAAATCAAGTAAGAAATCAGAAGACTTTAAAATAAAACTATTAAGGATTTTTAAATCATCTTATCTGGCTTCAGGTTTCCTAAATATATTCTAAAATTATTATCTACCATCACATATTTTAAGTAACAGTCACTGACTTAATTTAATCCTCTCTGTACAGCACTGGGTCATCATCATGGATATAATATGGCACATAAGATTGTGTGCTTTTCTCAGAATACTGAACTTCTTAAGCTTTTGAGCTGTCAGCAGCCTCTTCCAGGCTGTTGCCTATTTGTCTTCCTGTTGGAGTTGATCTCCTTTCCTCTGATCTGCTAGAAAACCACACTGACAGAATTAAACATAGAACAGTGGTCTATGACTATTGATTTTCACAGTAGCAATTGATTGATTTCAAAAGAATTGACTGGAAACTTGTTAGAATAACAGATACCTTGGTGATTCCAATATCTAACTCAATATACATCATTTTAAAATTATAGAAATGCTTCTCTACGCCTAGATATATACAAAAGTAGAAAAAATATGAACAAGAATTATGTTTTTGTTCATCATTTTTATCTATCTGTCCTGACTTTTTAAATTTCAAATTAGTGTGGCAAGCTATGACTCCAAAATACAGATCTAACATGATGCATATTTTTAAAAAATGTGACATATATTACATACCATAACAGTGATTTTTAACACTTCCCAATGTTGTGCAATAATCACCATTATTTATTTCCAAAGGATGATCAATATTAGCAGCCACTTGTTGTTTATTTCCACCAGACCCTTGCAGCCATTAGCTGACTTTTCTGTCTTTATGACTTTGCCTTCTTTGTTCATTTCTTATAAATGTAATCATGGCCCTTACTGTCCTGTTTCTTTTCCTTAGCATAATGGTTCTAGAGTCTATCCATGCTATAATGGGTATCAGTTCTCTGTGTCTTTTATGAGAAAGTAATACTCTACTGTAGAAATATATTACATTGTGTTTTTCCATTCACCAGTTTGACATGTGGGTCATTTTCACTTTTTAGCTATTATGAATAAGGCTCCTATGAATGTCCATGTACAAGTTTTGGTAGGAAGATGTTTTCATTTCTACTGGGTATATGCCTTTTAATTTCAGTAAAATTTCTGGGTCACAAATTCATCATTGTTCAGTTTTTGAGGAACTGCTCAACTGTTTTCCAAGCTAGTTATGGCACTTTACATTTTCACCAACAATACGTGAGTGTTCCAGTTTCTCTAAGTTCTCATCAACACTTGTTGCTCATCATTTTCACTCTAGAAATCCTAGTGGAGGTGAAGCAGACCTCCCCATAGTCTTAATTTGCATTTCCCTAATGACTAATGGTGTGGAGCTTCTTTACACATAATATCAGGTATCTGTCTGTCTGTCATCTATCTATTTATCTATCTATCTATCTATCTATCTATCTATCTATCTATCTATCTATCTATCTATCTATTTTTTGTAGTTTAGGGAAGGGTCTACAGGGTGTTGGAGGTCTCACTACTAGATCGGACTTGAAGTGATCCAGTGATCCGCCTGTTTACAGCCTTCCAAGAGCTGGGATTTCAGGCATGCACCACCACCCCACCCAGTTTCAATTGCTGTCTCAATGTGCCCTGGGGGCGGGGCCAGCAGAGCAGGCCTGGGTATCAAGCTCCTGATCCCTACACCTGCTTGCAGGTGCTTTAATCTGCTAAGATATTTGACCGGCCCAGGTATCTATATTTTTGGAGAAATGTCTTCAGATTTTTTTCAAGTAATTAATTGGACTTTGCTGTTTAACTGTTGAATTGTCAGAGTTTCTCTTACTTGATTCTTTCCAGTTAATGATATGCAAATATTTTCTTCCAACCAATGTGGTGTGAACTTCTCATTTTAAAAATATTTATTTATTTATTTATTTATTTGGTACGCAGTCTCACTATGCAGCTTGTACTCATAGTGATCCTCCTATCTCAGCCTCCCTGGCACTGGGATTACAGATGTACACCACCATGCCTGGTTTCAGTGGCTGGCACAATGCTCCTATGGTTCTAGGGCTGGTATGGCACACTGTATCAGAAATCAAATCCAGGCAGGTGCTTAGACCACTGATCGATAATATTTCCCCAGTCCTTACTTTTTTTCATCTTGGTAGTGTTCTTTGAAGTACAAAATTTTGTTTTTTTCTTTTATTGCTTCTATACTAGGTAACATGTCTAAGAAACTATTGCCTAATTCAAGATCACAAAGATTTACACCTGTGATTGCTTCCAAGCGTGCTAGTTTTAGCTCTCTCACATTTAGGTTTTGTGCACATGAATATTTAAGACTTCTAATATACTTCAAGGGTAAAACTACATTTGGAGTCTAAGAAGTAGTATATTTTAACAGTCTCTCAGAGTTTAGGAAAAAAGTATGAGCTTTGGTGCAGTTTTGTAACATGCATTTCTTCTGGTCGGAGGCCATTTTTGGTGCACTTTCTGTTTGTCGTTACTCATTTTTCCTATATGGCAGATAGCTGAGATGTCATAGCTGATTCTACAGAACTGTATATTACTATCCCAGTAATAATACCAATTCATAATACCAACAAAACAAATTAGTCCTCACCATTCTAGGTTTAAAAAATACAGACTTTTATCTAAGAGCATTTTTAATGCATGGTTTCCCACAGTCCTAATCCAGGTTTTGGGAAGTGTTGTGGTGAAAGGGAAATGAAAGTCAGCCCCTTGGTCCTAGCTTCCAGGCAAGAAGGGATGGCAGGCATGGCCACATTTGTTTTCATCAGGAGAAAGAAAGAAGACCAGGTATAACAACCAACCGTCAGCTACATGGTTGATAATCTGTTTTAGAGATGCAGAGGCCACAGGCTCCCAAACTTGAGTAAGCATCAGAATCAGTTTGAGAATTTGTAAAACCTCAGATTCTTTTTTACTTTTGTTTCCTTTTATTAGTACATCTTTGAAGTACATACTGATTACATTCACTGTAGAGAACTGGTACATGTATATAACATATTTCTATTCCCCCTTTATTTTTTTCCAGTATCAAATTCATTTATTAATCTTTTATGACCTTATAAAATTAATTACTATATATACAGATAAAAAAATCAGACTAGTAGGCCAAAGAACATGAAACATGGAAGACAACTGTACTAAGTCAAGTTATACTTTTAGATACACCACACTGGACTACAATACCTTTTTTTTTAATCTCTTTTGACTATTTTATTTCACACTTTATATACAGAGAGTTTTTCACATAAAAGAAATCATGTGATAGTTAAGCTTGTGTGTCTGAGTTACCTCACTTAACACAATGGTCTCAATGTACAACAACTTTTCTATAGATGACTCATGTTTATCCTTTTTTTATGGCAAGATAGTACTCTAATGTACATAAATATTACATTTTCTTTTTATTTATCTTAAACGGAAAATAACAAAGGCAAAAAAGTAAAAATGTTACAAAATTTCAAAAATAATATTATAGGAAATTAAGAAAGGTTTTTATATTATATACTGTTATCTTCAATGAAGTTCTTCAGATTACCAGGCATAAGAATGCAAGATCGATCAAATAATTAAACATTAACTGTTCTTTTTTTTTTTTTTGGCAGGGCTGGGGATTGAACACAGGCCCTTGTGCTTACCAGGGAAGTGCTTATTCCACTGGGCCATCTCCCCAGCCCCTATTGTTCCTTTCATCATTAGGAATTAGTGGTACCATTATCGTAGCATATATATTTCCCTTCCTTTTTTCCTTTCCCCCATCTTAGTTGTTCTTTCCTTAAAAACAAAACAAAACAATGAAACTGAGTTTCCTTTCCTTTTTTTTTTTTGTGGAACTGGAGATTAAACTCAGACCCTGGCACTTGCCAGGGAAGTGCTTATTCCACTGAGCCATTTCCCTGGTCCCCCGAGTTTCAAAACAAGTTATTAGGACAATTACAATAGTTAATACATTGTATTGTTGTCTTCATAGTAGTTATTCAGAGTAGAAGGTATGTGTGCTATTTTGGCAAGACAATATTAGCATAAGACTTCCTTTTTAATGAACTATGCAAATTAGCTGCGTAACAATCTTACCTATCTTGTATATACATACTTTTTTTCCTTTCCTCATTTCCCCTTTCCTGGGATATCACTGACTTAATTTTTTGAGGAATTTTCATCCTGATTTCCATAGTGGTGGTATTAGCTTACATTCTCAACAATGGACAAGGGCTCCTTTTCTCCCCACAGTCTTGTCATTTCTTGGTGACAGCCATTTTTTCTAGGGTGAGATGGAATCTCAGTATTGTTTTAATTTCTCTTTCTTTCTTTCTTTCTTTCTTTCTTTCTTTCTTTCTTTCTTTCTTTCTTTCTTTCTTTCTTTCTTTCTTTCTTTCTTCTGGGAATCAAATTCAAGACTTTGCACGTAAGGCAGGTATTTGTCCTGCTGAGCTATATCTCCGTCCCTTAATTTGCATTTCTTGAATGATTAGTGATTTTGAACATTTTTTCATGTATTTATTGTCCAAAAATCTCAGATTCTTGGGCCCCATCTGAAGAGATTCTGCAATGGAAGGCTGGTGAACTTGTATCTCCAATCCATTCCAGATGATATTGGCACTATGACCATGCTCTGAGCAATACTACTTGAGATATATACATGGACTGCCATCCTGCCTTAATGCTGACTGCACACGAAGTGAACATTAGGGCAGGAAACCCTTTTGGTGATCTTGCTTGGTGAAGAATACACTAATACGGGGGTCAACAGGCGGTAAGTAGGGTTTCCAAATTTGGTTAAAATTCCCAATTATTGATGGTCACATTTAAGTTTCCAGGATTACAGTCTTTTAACAAATATTATATGGTCACTTAAGAAAGTATCTTGATTTAAATAAAATTATGACATTATCTAAAGTACTTGTTTCCCTTTTTTTTTTGATCTTGTTAAATACACCTGAATGTCAGCTATGGATTGGAATGTTACTCAGAAATATCTATTATACTTGCAATAATGTATTTGACCCATAGCCAAATAGTACTCTTAAGACCTGTGGTTGTGACTTTGACAGATTGATCCAAAGTTAAATTCTGATGAACTGCAAAGGAATTTTATCAGCTCTAGGGTGGCTGCCAGCTGAGTTGGGCAATAGTGAGTTTCCAAAAATGCTGAGAGCAATCCTCACTCATTATGTCATTTCTTTGTTCAATTTTCTCAACAATCAGCTACAAACTTCATTTTCCAACTTTCCAAGACCATGAACTTAAATGTTAAGACCACGAAAACTAGATATTAAGTGTGTTCCTGAAGTTAGAAGACACAGATACAACTCCAAACATACTCAGCCACTTTATTGTTGACAAAGGAGCCAAACACCCTCACTGAAAGAAAAATAGCCTCTTTAACAAATGGTGTTGGAAAAACTGATGCTCCACATGCCAAAGATTAAAACTAGATCTATATCTCTCATCATGCAATAAACTAAAATTAAAAGTGAATCAAAATCTAATATAAAACAGAAACACTAAATTTTCCAAAAGAGCAGGTAGAACTCTTGAAGACTGGTGTAGGCAAAGACTTTATGAACAAAGCCCCATTCACACAGGAACTATCACAAATAATTGACAACTGGGATCTCTTTTGCATGGAAGAAACCAATAGAGTAAAGGGATAACCTATAGTGTGGGGGGAAAAAGTTGCCTGCAGTTCCTCAAAAGGCTAATATCTAGAATAAAGAACTCAAAAAATTTGGCCCCTCAAATTTAAAGATTCAATTCAAAAATGGACACCTAAAATGAGTACACACTTCTCAGGTGAAGAAGTAGAAATAGCAAATAAATACATAATAAATGTTCAGCATCACTAGTCATTCAAAAAATTCAAATTAAAATAACATTAAGATTACAACTCATGTTGGAAAGAATGACTGTTATCAAGAAATCAGCCAATTACAAATTCAGTGAAGCTGTGGGGAGAAAAGAAATCCTTTTCCACTGTTGGTGGGAGTGTATACTGGTACAACCACTGTGGAAATCAGTGTGGTGAGTTCTCAGAAAACTAGAACTAGAGGTTTCATTTGACTCAGCTACTCCCTTTATAGGCATCTTCCCAGAAGAATTAAAAACATACCACAGTGATATACACACAGCCATGTTAATAGCAACGCAGGATATAATAGCTAAACATTGGAAACACCCCAAATGCCTAATAACCAACCAATGGATAAAGGTGTGTGTGTGTGTGTGTTTTTTTTAAATATATACAAAAAGTACTACTTTGCCATAAAGGAGAACCTTGAGACATTTATAGTTAAATGAGTGTCCCTTAAGTGAAATAAATTTGACACACATGTTCAATTAATGCATGGTTTTTCTGGTGTGAAAAACCAAATTTTTTTTTTTTTTTTTGGCGGAACTGGGGATTGAACTCAGGCCCTAGTGCTTGCCAGGGAAGCACTTGTTCTACTGAGCCATCTCTTTGGCCTCCAAAACTGTTAAGTAAGGACCAAAATATATAATAGATACTTGGAAATGTGAAGAAAATGTTCAAATGAAAAGAGAAACAAGTGAAGGGGGAGGGGAAAAGGAAAGAAGGGACAAGGAAAATATATAAGGAAAACACAGAAGTGAAGCTTTTATAAATAAAGACAGGAAGGTTTGAAGGGAGGGAGGGGAATGGGGAAAAAAGTGTGTTCCCAGCTCTTACAAAATCAGCAACAGAAGAGCTGGGCAAGCAGAAAGGAATCTATAGTGTTGCTGATGTCACATGAAGCAGAATGAGATCACAGCTTGTGGAGCTCTTCAATAAAAAGATAAGCAGAAAATTTGTTTTTGTTAGTAAATTAAAAAATTTCAAGAATAGAGAGAATGCTAATAGGTTAGTCACAGTAAGTCATTTTTGCATTTACACTTTTATAGCTATATTTGAAGACAATTATGTTTGGAGAAAAGTAAAACATTTACTTTGAAAAGAAAATTCAAGTTTCTATGCCAACCCTGTAGCCAATCTCCCCATAACACATGTCTACCTATGTCACGTCTTCAGCTCTGCTCTGCCTTCTCTTGCTGCCTCCCAGACCCCATGGGAGGGTTTAGGGTCCGCCAACAGGCAGTGCTGACAACACTCCAAGGGAGGAGAAGTGTTTTCTTGAAAATAGACTGCAACATAACCAAAAGGAAAGCAAGCCAGTTATCTTAGTACCCATATGTCCACTACAGGAAAATACATGTGTAGCATTTTAATTCTAGTGAGTGATACTAGTCACCGGGCTTCTACAAAATTTGACACTGTTGGTCCTCCCCCCAGTTTTCTAAGTTACAATGGCAAATACTGCATTTGCACAGAAATTGTCTGGACTGGCTTGCTACTTCATTAAATTACCATGTGGGTCCTATTTTATTGGTACAGAATAGTTGATCTCAGTGAACTGGCAACTTAGAAACTGAGGAGGTAAATTAGAGCAATTACTAATAAATTACATATGTGGTAACTAACAATTTGTCTATCACTGAAAAATATGAGGGAAAACTGCCAGATTCCCCAGCTCTGCAATTCTGAACAGGTCTTTTCATTTTTACCTTTCCAAGACCAAAAGCTTTCATTATTCACACCAGTTACACCATTACTGTTGCTGCTTTTGCAGAGTCCAACATTTATAATATACAGTTGGAAATACAATGGGTAGGATTTGTACTCTGTTTGGAATACAGAGCTTGAATGCTTAAAATCAAATGACTAAGATGAAAAAAGAAATTCTAACTCAGAAAGTTACCCCTGAAACCGAAGAAGTCAGTATCACATCAGCTTCCCCTAAATTTCATAAAGGAAATGATAGCAAGCTGTAGGAGCAAAGTGTCTTTTCATTCATAATCATCATTTATAATTACTACTGTGTGTCCTCTCTGGGAGAGGTAGTGTGGTGAAATTAAAGGAGGTTATGTGTTACAAGTCATGTGTAGTTAGTTATAAGGGAGGAGGTGAAATTGGGGCAATTAACAAGATACTATCTTTCTCTTCTCTTCCTGCTGGTCTCACCCACGCCTGCTGTGTGCCATTCAACATGAAAAGTATTGATGCCATTCATTAATTGAGGGCCATCAGCATGTCCTTCCCACCCAGGGCTGCTCTACCACCACCACTTAAGAGTCCCGCAGGTTTCACTTCACACGGTTGCTGTCAGAAACCAAGGGAAGTAAGAGACAGGTTCTTGCAGCTACCTGTTTGGTTTATCCTCACTTGACCTCTAGTTTAGATGGAGAACAAAGCATCTGGATCTCGAGGGGGAAGGAGGTTCAATGTCTAGATGCCAGATATTGAGTAAGTATGTAAAAAATTCACCCCCCTGGCCAATTCTTACATAATCTATATCAATTCCTCCAGCAATGGGGAAATTTTTTCTGCATAATTTATAAATAAAAATCTCATTCCATATCCCACCAAAATTATGTATCTATTTCTCTATGTCACATGATAACTTATGAGTTTTAAAATACTCTCTCTCCTTTTTGCCTTGTAGGCAAATGCAGCCTGTCTCACTTTTGATTTTGACTTATAACTTCAGTATTTTTTTTTTCATGTTCTTTACTTATTTTTGCCATATACCTGGTTACAAAACCTAATTCATCTCTCTGGAAAATGGCATGGCAGATGTCTCCCTCGAGAAGCATCGAAGTTAGAGTAAAAGTGTAATCAATATTCACTGTTTTCTACCAGTGCAAAATAAATACAGTTTAAAACAAAACCAATCTCTCCATGAATTCCAAATGCCCTTGTAAATATTTCTGGCTGCTGTTTCTTTTCTTTCTTCCTTTTTTTTTTTTTTTTTTTTTTTTGTGGTACCAGGGATTGAACTCAGGACCCTGTGCTTGCCAGGCAATCTGGTTGCTGTTTCAAAACCTGACCTTCATAGTTCTACTGGGCCACTGTGGGTGTTTTGCACCCACACGTATCTATCCTATGTCCACATGCTTGTGTGCTGGCTCACACTAGCCCATTAAACACATTCTGCAGTAGCCTGTGGTCCAATTCCAAGCACAGCCCATGGAATTCCACCTCTTGCGGTCTCCTGCCAGGCAGAGCAAGCTTTACTGCTCTTGACTCATGTCACACCTGAACCTCACACCTAGTTCAATGCTGAGGCAGACAGTCCTAGGAACAGAGAAGGGGGCAGAGAGATTAGAGCAAACCTCTCATGTTGCTTTTGCAAAATTCTTTGTAAAAACGTATGGATTATGCCTGAATAATTATAGAACTATGAACCATCTGTGTCAGAACATATATACTTCTTTTTAGTTCATTACTACACAAACTGCCTAAGGTGAAGGCAGAAAAGGACACTATTTAAAAACACTAAGGATTAAGGCCCTGGGTTCAATCTCTCCTACTGCAAAATACATATATGATTTGGAGGTTGAAGGGTATCAATAGAGAAATATATACTTGGTATCTGTAATAGTAAGCAAAAGTTATTATTTTTTAAAGGAGCTCGGAATACAGACTTAGTGAAGAGTAATTCTCCCTGGCCAAGAGGGTCTGATGGCTAGGAATGATGGTTCAGGACCCTGGGATCCCTCTGTCCCCAGTTAAGCTGCACCTAATGGTGGGTCAGGTCATGGAAAAAACCACAGTAGAAGGGAGGAGCCTCATCAGTACGCTCTGACTCTTCTTCACCAAAGAAACCCCCTGTTTTCTTTCTCTATATTTTGGCATTGTTCTCTGGATAACCAGAGGTGGAGGAAAAACAAACACTACTACCCTTGTGTTTTGTTCAGCTCTTCTGTTACCAAAGAAATGACTACCAAACTCACTTGGAGGTTTTGAAATTAAGATCATTGTGCTGGTCAAAGGTAGGACCTGGGCAAGCTGCTCATCTAATGAACTCACTTTGAAACATATTTCAGGAGGTCTTGGCCAAGACCTTGGAGTTGCATACTAAAGTTATGGAGACTGGCTGTTTAGAAAATTGCCTCTTTTTGTACATTAAGGTTCTTTTCTTTTCTTTCTTTTTTTTTTTTTTTTACATATTGTACTATGAACATTTATTTTATAATAAATTAATTTTGTCTGTGACTTAAAAGACTGAATGAAAAGCTATGTGACTTCCATGTAGCAGCTGGACTTACCTGGCTAAAATTTGTCACATCTATCTTAAAGTACAGCATTACATTCTTTTTTTTTTTTTTTTTTTTTTTTTTTTTTTTTTTTTTTTTTTTTTTTTTTTTTTTTTTTTT
>PVKA01001316.1:17250-73348 GCA_004027165.1 Ctenomys sociabilis | reverse complement strand
CAGCATTACATTCTAATGTTGCAATTTTATTATTACATTTCATGTTTTCTATAAATAAGTTCTAATTATTTTTAAAGTTGTATTCCCGTGTCCTCCACAGCCACATTCTACCAATACATTATGAAGTTCGTCATTGCTATCCTGGAGGGAAGCAGGATTTGGGAATGAGGATGCCCTTCTTTCAGGAACAGCAAAAGCAGGATCTGTTAGCCCATTGTTATGAAGGACAGCAGGGGTTGAAGTAGTGGGCCAGGTTCTATGTGGAAGAAGCCAAAAGCCAGCACTGTACTGGATAAAACTTACAGTGATTAAAAACTTAAACCATCACCACAATGTACCCCGAGGAATCAAGGAAATGGAAAGCCCTCTGAATACAGTAATCTTCTCTGCTAGAAGTAGCCTCATTTTCCCCCCTTCCCATGCCATATGCCCAGCAGGTCTGCCCCACGACTCTCCTGGATGCTTTTACTTGTTTATAGCTGCCTGCTGCCCTTTCATCCCTGTGTCTCTCCTGCTTCCCAGGGTGACGCTCAAGAAACAATCATTCACTCTGGCTTCGACCTTCTTTTCCTATTTTGGGATAATTTTCCCTACCATTATCCAGGTAATGACAAAGGGGAATATTTACCTTCTGTACTCATGGAGCTGACCACCTTGTTCTTACCTTTCCTCCCCCAATTTATGATAAATTTTAAAAGACACATTTAATATAGCAGTGCAGAGAACCTTGAGGACAGAATTACACACAGCTCAGTGGAATTACACACAGTTCAGGACCCTGGGAATCTGGAGACAGAGTCTCCCATGAATGAACCAGTGTTGCTCCAAATGTTCCCGGTCCTAACCCAAGAGTTGTGAACTTTTCTTGTTAGTTTGCTCTAGTTTCAAATCCAGGTGCAATTTGGGCTGTCTCAGTTTCTCTGCTTGGTCTCCCGCTCTACATTCCTGCTTTGGGCAAGCTTGGCATCCTTGCAGAGTCATCTGACCCTCTGCCACGATGTCAGCACCCCTGTGTAGCTGAGCCCTTTTCTATTTCCCTTTATCTGTCAAGGCCACCTTCCACGCTCTAATTGCAGCCTGCTCACGCCACACCTATGGCAGCTGATTAGCTAAGTCTCTTGATCCTGCTCAGCTCACTCTGGCTTCCCACATTCTCCCTCTGGGGTCAAGAGCTAAAAGTGCCCATATTTCCTTGGGAACTCACTCTCAGGCATCTGATGCTGCACAGCTGGCTCCTGGCTCCTTGGCCCTTCTGGGATGCATGCCTGAGACCCAGGGCAGCAGGAAGAACACACCCCTCTGGTACTCTGCCCACTCACCCCACAGGCAAGTAGCCCACCTGGGACTCTATCTGTGGATCCCAGTTTGGTTCTGGTTCCATCTACCAAGGCAACTCTTAGGAGCTTTAAGGAAAAAAAGAAGGTCTACATATGTGAATGATGATGCCGGCCCTGTCTTGCTATCTGGCCACACTGGGAGGCAGGGAGTGGTTTATCAATCTTGGCCAGAGAGCTCCCCACCCCAGACAATCAGTGTGTGTGTGACTGAAGACATAACCCCATTCTCGGAACACATGTTTAGGGTTTGAAGTACATGGGCAGACAAGGGGTTGTGGTGAGGATCATGTTAAGTTACACTGCTGAGAACACTGTCACCCTACTATGTCCTTCTTATGAGGTCCCAAGAATGGCTCTGTTTTTATGTTCTATAATAATCAGCTTCCCCTCTTCACTTTGGGTGCCAGAAAACTTAGTACCAGTATAAAGGCACTGAATGAGCCTGGATTAACTAAATGATCTTAAGCTAAAATGATCTTAATCACTAGTCTATTATGCTCTTTATTTTGTTTTTACTTTTCCTTCTCATCTACCTTTAATTTATATTTCCTTGACAACCACCTTAAGCCCTCTGAATCAAGGTAGGATATCAATAAACTAACATACAAAACAAGGAAGTTCATGGTAAACTGAAATCTTTTACACCATTGTCTGAAATACAAATTTCTAGAGACCAATATCTAATAATGTTATAATGCACACATTCTTGACACAGAACTATCAATTCAAGAAAGTTAAACTCTAGTCCTAGTCACATAAATGTGTAGTATCTGTTTGAATACATCATTCTCTATAACAGAAATAAAATAAGTCCAGGAATGGCTACCACATCAGGTTGCATGTATTCAAGGAAACACTATGCAGTCATTCAAAAAATGGGATGATTTACAGGCCTTAGCATCCGAGTGGCCTTTAGTCCATTTGATGAAGAACAAAGATATCTGCAGGTAGAAGTTGAAATATTTTTTAATTGAACCTCTTCTCAAATCTACCACAAATATCACAGATATTAAGGAGGGCGCTAATGAAATTGTCCCTGGCCCAGAGGCTCTCTCACCCTCCACAGCAGTATTCAGTAACAGGTACAAGGGACCAAGAGTGAGGAGCTGAGAGAGCTGACTACTCTGACTTAGAGGGCACATGCGGCAGAGTGAAATTGCAGGGAGGGGATGAGCAAAGGAGAAAGATGAGGGGCTGGTCTTTGACAGCTGAACAGTGCAGAATGTAATGTTTTTGTGAATGTGTTAACTGTTTCACTCAGCCTCCCAAACTCTCAGTTAGTAAAACTTATCTCATTTCTTAATACTTTAGAATTGGGCTTGTTTTGAAGGGAAGGTGAAAAAGTGTTGCACTGAACCTAACGGTCAGAGAGGGTCAAGGAGAAAGGCTGGCTGGAGAAAGCCCAGCCCTGTATGAGTCATCATAGTTTGGTAGATGGAGGCTAAAGACTGAGAAAAGATTAGAGTACAGGGAAAAGAGCAACAAGTCAAAGCTAGCCGCATACAAAAGCAATGATCTGGCTTGATTAATATTAAGGTTTCTTATATTCACATGGTGACATAGGAAAAAAGTTGAGTCACACGACAATTCTAGGATTTTATGTGTATCACAGTGGCCACAAATACATACTTGTCAGATATATCAGGTGATAGCTTTTACTGCAACAGGTGTTACAGGATTATTTACTTTATTTGGAAAAAAAAGAAAAAAAAGACTGTTTTCTCATTAAGAACTCCCTTGACTGTCCATTTTACCTCTATAAAATTCAGCCCATCCCTTGCATGTAGAGCTGTTTTGTTTCTCTGTGCCTCTTCTGTCTGTGACTGCATCCTCTTCTGGAAACCTGCTTCAGTTTTCTGTGTGACCAGCCCAGTGAGGAACTAAATGGAGCAAGCCCCATGGATGGGCTTGAGGCTCCCAAGTCCCTGGAATGTCAGCCAAGCCAGCCTGTGCACGCATTTTTCTGGGGATATGGCTCTGACTCAGTTATCAATGGGATGACCTTCAAAACTTCTAAACTTGGGTTTAGAAGCCTACTGCAGAATTCCTGTAAAACCAATCTCATTATTGAGAACTGTTAGTACCTCCATCATATGTTGCACATAAAATGTTCCTTAATTTAATCTAATGTTACAACAGGCTGTGGCCGCACAAACCTATTTATAGTTCAGAAATAGCACAGTCATCTTGAGGACCTATTTTTTATGCTGCTGATTCCATTTGCTACACCAGAATTTTCTTCCTCAACTAAATGAAATCTCTTTAGAACATAGACCTCATGTTTTTATATTTCTAAGGCCTAGAACAAAGCTTGGCAAGTAGTTGGTACTTAAAAAAAAATACAAACTCATAATGGCTGGGTAGTCAGCATTGAGCAGACACAGATATATATATATATATATATCTGTGAGAGTGTGTGTGTGTGTGTGCATGCATATGCACAGGGAATTGAACTCACGACCTTGAGCTTGCCAGGCAGGTGTGCCCCTGAGTTACATCCCCAGCCCTAAGGGTTAATTTTCTTTTTTTGATCCTTATAGTAGATATGAGGAAAAGAAATTAAGCACAGATGTAAGTGTGGAAGACTGACTCCTGGATATCAACTGCTCTGTCTAAAGTCTGCTGAGTGAGTGCATGCCAAATGCAATGATAGGTGATGGTTATTCACCTTCTGTCAGGCAGGGAGAGAAACTGGGTATTGGCAGCATGGAGGAGGGAGTCATATCAGAAACGAATTCCTTGTCTTTCACTTAACTGTGCCTTTCCTCATCTCTTTGTAACTGTTTTAAATAGTCCTTATGTCTTATTAAAACTGGAAGTAAAATCCTATTGAATTCATTCCAGGTGTCTTTGATTCAAATAAAAAATTATGCAAATAAAACATTCAAATAAAAATAAAAAATGTTCAAACAAAAAATTATTACAGTAAAACCTTCCTTTCACACAGGGCTCCTAGGGAATGGAAGTTAAATACAAGGATTGAAAGGGGACTGGGACAGCCAGGTGGGAGCCTGGGTCCGTGCTAGAAGGAATAGTTGGGCCTCAGTGTCACCACATCATTATCTCTTGGAAATGTGGAGCTGGGTTAACTGGAGCTCAGGGATTGTCAGGGAAGCTGAAACAGATTGTGTGTGAGTCTCCTGAGCTTTAGATGTTCACAACTCATTAAAATATTTTTTTAAAACACAAGACAGAAAAATAAATCACATTATCCATGGCTGGGGAATATCCGGGCCGTCCTCTGCTCAGTTGGACAGATTAAGGTTTTGGAGCTTAGGTGAAACTAATATACCTGGTTTTGTTGCTTGTTAGCACTTTTATAAAACACTGTGGTTTGGAAACAGTTGTAAGAGAGGCTAAAATGGTTTTTGACTCACTATAGATTTGTAATGTACTATCCATGGCCCTAGACTTGAAATCAAGAGCAGGTGGTCCAGTATGTCTGACTTTCTCCCTTAGCCTACCAGTCAAGCTTTCTACTGCACAGCAAATCAGCCTGGTGCACATTGATACATGACATCAGCATTCTTCAAGCTGATTATTAGTGTGCAGCACTCTGCTGAATTTGCAGAAAAACTACAACCCACTGCATGTCTTCTTACATTGCTTGTGCTTTGGAAGGGCAACAAATCAGCCTAACACTGAACAATGACTACTTCTCAGACTACTCTGGATAGTCACTGTCCAGTAGGGTAGAGAAACTTCTCAGCAGAATAGATGCTCTTTTCTTGGGGAAGAACATCTTTTCCCTCTTACTCAAGCAAGTCTGTGCAAAACACCAAATAAATCTGTCTTAATCCAGGGCCCAAATATCCTGGCACATGAACAACATCTCAGGTCTTCTACCTAGGTCCAGGACAGCACAGACTCTGAGATTTTTGATGGAAGAAGCCACGCAAAAGGGTAACTTAGCAAGACAGTATTTCTAAAATGGATAGGAATTAGTTCCTGCAGCAGATCTAAGAGTTATATTTAGAGAAAGTGTCCTTCAACTTTACTTTCTTTAAATGTTAGCAAAATGGATGTAGACTCTTAGTGGACTTTGAAATGTTTAGGGAGGTGACAGGTATGTGTTTAGTGGAAGGAGATTTTTGTTTGTACATGTACCAAACCTCCACCCCACCACATAGTATCAGTGAAATGAGAATTTTCCAACATTCTTTTCTCTAAGCAACAATAATATGCCTTTAGATACCTAAGCCAACAGAAACAGAGTACAAAAGTGTGGACAGTACTGAATATTTTGTTTGGAATGTATGAGGAGCAAACTTGTCTGGTATAGTACTTAGAATCTCTATTTAGGAATGTGCCTCTGTGTGTGTGTGTGTGTGTGTGTGTGTGTGTGTGTGTGTGTGTGTGCGTGTGTGTGTGTGTGTATGTGTGTGTGCATGCATACACATCATTTACTGGTTCCAGACAGCACTTTCTGCTCTTGTTAACACTTTGTTTCCCATTATTTTAACTTGGTACACTGTGCTTTTCCACATTTCAGGTTGATTCGGACTCAATACCCACTTTCTATATGTTACAAGGACAACAGAGTGATCATGAAACTGGGATTTACTGTCTAAACTTTTGTGTTTTTAATGTTGAATTACTGTTGACCCAGACAAAATTTTTATTTTAGTGCATAAGAAACAGTGTTCAACTTCTCCATTTTTATCCTTGTTTAATTCCTTTTGATTTCTAGTTATATAAAAACTATACATTAAACACACCAAGTACCAAGTGGTTCTCACAAAAACCACACAATAAACAAACAAGGTTTTTCCCCCTGAAAATAAACATGGCCTTTGTTTTATTTTTTTGTGTGTAGCATGGATAGAACTGAGAACCTTGTGCTTGCCAGGCAGGTTCTTGTGCTGATGAGCCATTTCCAGCCTATAAATATGGTTTTTAAATGAGGCACGTAGTTGTTCTTCAAACTTCTCTTGCCTTGTAATTCATAGGTTTTTGTTTTGTGTGCTAACAATTAAGGTAATCTAGGAAGAGGAGCTGAATAAATGGGCTGATTTTCCCTGCATAAGAAGTCACGTACCCGATTATACCAAGAGATAAGGGCTGTACAAAAAATAAGAACAAAATATAATTATATTATATAATTTGGAATTTTTTTCTTTGGATTTTTATTTTTAGTGAAGTAAATAATACATCTCAGCAATATATGTATATGCAGCTTTACTTTTAAAATTGAGATATTATTTTCACACTCTACAACTCACCCATTAATGTGGATTTTAGTATATTCCTAAGTTGTACAAACATTACCATGATAAATTTTAAACATTTTCATTACCTTAAACAGAAACTTTAGCCATGACTCCCCATTCCCTGCACACTCGCTCACCACTCCCTGGGAACCATCAGCACGCTTTCTGTTTCTGTACATCTGCCTGTGCTGGACATTTCATGTAAGTGGTATAATATGGTGCAGGGTCTTGTGGCCGGGCTCCTTTCACTCAGTATCATTTCTAGGGCCACCCATGTTCTTACATATATTTCAATTAAGTGCCACAAACACAAAGCCATTGTCTGAATGTTCTACAAGGATATGGGTGGTATCTTTTTTTTCTTTTTTAAGAAGAATACAAAATAGTAAAATAAGAAACCATTAGAAATGATACAAAATTTCATTGAACAAAGTAATGGGAATTCAACAATGGTTGCTGTATTGCATGATGTTTTCTTTAAATTAATTGGTTAGTTTACCAGATATAAACCTGAAAAAGTGGTTAAAAAAAGAGAACAACAACAACAACAACAACAACAACAACAAAAAAAAAACAACCAAAATGTTATAAGAAGTTGAAAAGAAAAAAATAAGAATAAAAAAAATTTTAAACATTAACTGTTCCTTTCAATAGACCAGCAAATATGGTTTGTGTTATTCTTTTTCTCAGCTTTCTTTTGGGCAGTTCTTGTTAGGGACAGAACAAAATCTGTTGTCTCTCCTCTCAACTTTTCACTTGCCATAGACATTTCTGTGTGAAGTCCCTGTGTACATCAAATGTGTGTGCAAGATAACTTCACCATTATCCTTTTCTAACACAATATTATTTTTCATTTACTCATTTTGTTACCAATAAAACCTTCTGCTCACACTAACTTTAAAACTTAGCCATTTGTATGTCAATTAACTCTGGTATGCTTCTCCATTCTGTCTCCACTGCTCTTCTCACCTGCTGGCCTGCCTCTCCTCCCATCCTTAGTAGCACTTCCTGGCTCAGTCTTTCTACACGGCTGCTTATCTTAGTCCCTGCTCCAAGCCTCCTTCTGTATGACTGTGCCCTGGATAAACTGTAGCAAATGAAAGTTTCCATCTTGTGGGGAGAGGATGGAGCAGCAAGAAAGCCAGTGGTTTTGGTGGAACCTACACTGGGCTGGATACGCTTGACAGTGAGTCAGGCAGTTTCATAAGGCTGAAGTGAAAGATGTTTTGCTTTGAGGCGCTGCCCTAGAGTCTGTAGGCTCCACCTGCATAAGTTCCAACCTAATCAGTTTTAGACCCCACCTACCCTGCAATGATTCTAAGGTACATCCCCAGGGACTAAAGCTGCAACAGCAGGGTGGTGCAGTAGGACAAATGAGAGCTCTTGAGTGTCCAGCCTACGTTTAGAGGAGATATCTGGAGCATGTGAACTCTCCAACTTTAATTTTCTCATCTGTAACAAAGGATAAGTAGACTTCCATGGAAATGCTCTATTAGTTAAATCAGATGTAAAGTACAAAGCAGAGTGCTTGGCACAAAAATTACTTAGAAATGGGGGTGGAGTAGGGTAAAATAGAGATACCCTGGTCTGAGCTGTCTTTGTCATGTTGTTAATATGGCTGGTGACAACCACAAATTGTTCTGCTTGTGCCCACAGGGCCCACAGTAGTGTGACTCCTTCGGTCAAAGGAAATGGCTTAGCTAGCTGAACGTACTGGTGCCTTGACAACTAATCTGATACAGGCACATATCCATGGTCCAACATTGTATGTTGTTTAGTTTCTTCCAAGTAGGAGATATACGGAGGCAGCAGGAGGTCAGTTGTCCACTCTTTCTTTACTCATCTGTCTCCCCTCTGCAGCAGAAGCCCTGGATTAGGAAATACATGGAAGAATCATATAGCTGGATGGTATCTACCTAACTGCAACAGGTCCCAAAAGGAGTTCATCTTAGCTTCACAAGAACACTGATTGTTTTTCAGTTGATGTTGGAACAGGTTTCCCTCTGAAAAGTTGGCTTCAGGAAGAGAAGGAAGGAAAGGGAAGAGAGGGAAAAAGAAGAGGCAGTGCTATAGTGCCTCTGTCTCTGTCTCATGACAGGAATTAGCTGGCTCTCTGCCCATGATAAGGCTTTGCTCTGAGTCTGTGAGGCCACAGGCTAGTTACTTTCTCAGCACAGGATCATGTATTAGAAACTGCAGTTGAAGCAACTCAGACTCTGACTTAGAGCAGGAATCTAAATAAGATAGGGCTCAAATTCTTGCCTTTGAATATCAGCAAAGACTATTGGAAGTGTCAGCAAGTTCAGAATGCAGAGCTTGTGGGGAGCTAACTTTGGATTGGAATAGCAGCTTACTGGGGGCCCCAAGACTACTTGTGCTGGCAACTTACGATTTATAGTGCTGAACTCAGTTGACTAAGGCTGATAGGGCCAAGGAGCCAGATCCCTGAATTTACTGTACAACTTTGCCCATACTGCTCCTTTCCAGGAGGCAAGTCAGGAGGAGCACAGGATACTCTCAAAAGAGGCCCAAACCAAAAGAGGCCAAGACACCAGTGAGGGTATGTATAGGGTACAGTTAGGGGAGTCTATGTTCCACTTTTTTTTATACCCAGCTTCCTTGATCTTTTTTATATATAATCAGTGTTGGCTGTTTCTCCCTTAATTCTAGTATTGAGAAATTAGAAGATGTGAAAGCTACTATCAAAGAAGAAAGAGGAAGGAGAGTGAGAAGGAGAACACAGAGAAGGTGAGGGAGAGGGGCCATGAGAGAAAAAACTCAGGTTGCAGAAAAAAAAATCTATTTATGGTTTGCAGGTGAATTGGATTGGGGTGAGCAGATCATATATAATGCTGATGTTGGGTCTTGCGATTGTAGAGGTTAGGGGAAAGACAATGCTAAGATTATGCCTTTTGAGGTACACCAGTCCCTAAGAAGGCAATACACTACCCCTGACAGAAGACAGTGTCTCTGGGATGGTCCAGATGGACCTAGGAGGGGACATGAGGCTGAGAAAACTTTCTAGTGATATTTTAGGTAATAGTGCTTGGGAAATTAGGTCAGGAATAGCTTTAATGCTGGGACAGGGAGACAAGGACAAGAGTAAGTGAGGGTTCTGGAGGCATACCCATGGAGAGAGTGCAGGAGGCACAACCCTGCCAGTCAGGTGAGAAAGGTGGACAGGAGATCAGCAGGAAGAAGGCTGTGGCTCCAGGACTTGCAGGGTCCATGTCAAGCCTAGCAGAGACCTCAAGAAGAAACAGAAGGAGCTGGCAAGCATGAGCTCCCAGGGTGGAGCCTCTGAGAGTCAGCTGTGTTCTTCAACATTCTTGGGTTATAGGTCCTGTTTAGGATCTGAGGAAAAGTATAAAGCTGTTCCGTATGAAAATGCACTGATCCTACCATAAATCTTCCTCTCACTTCTTGAGACTTACAGGTCCCAGAAGTCAAGGCACAGATGCAGGGCTATGAACCTCAGGCCCAGAGGACACACCCCTGCCCTGAAAGAAGAGGAGTGATAACAGGAAATACTTGAAGGATTGTTTAATCTTCTAAACTTCTGGCAAACTAAGTGGGATAATACGAATCCTGGTCCAAAACTGGTCTGAATAATATATAATTTGCAGCAAAGATTAGTTAGGCACTTAGGCTGACAGTGTGGACCGACTCCAAGGGAAAGGTAGGTGTTGTGGGGGTGGCAGGAAGGTTTCAGAGGTTGAACAGAACAAAAAAGCACACAAAAATATTGAAAACCTAGGAGAGCATGGTGACACATGCTTAAAATCCCAGCATTCTTGGATGCTGAGGCAGGAGAATCAAAACGTCCGGCAAGTCCAGCCTGTTTAGCAACTAAGTACTAGGGATGTAGTTCGGTGTGAAGGTGCTCAAAATACCTCCATACTAAGAACTTTTTTAAAAAAATGAAATATTGGAAAACCAAAAGTTGGGTTATCTGGGTGCTTAAAGAGAAAACTACTCCTGAGGGAAGTTAACTGAACAATAAAAAATGGTGAATACCCCTGAATGATGAAACTTTGCTTTAGAGAATATTCCTAGCCTTTCAAGCATGTATGTCTTACTGTCTTAGTTATTTTTCTAGTTGCTGAAACAAAATACTTGACATTCAAAGCTAGAGGAAGACAGGTTTATTCAGCTCACAATCTGTAGAGGTTTCAGTCTATAGTTTGCTGTTTTGGTGGCAGGGTGGCTTGGTGGAGAGGCATTGCAGAGGAGAAACAATTCAGTGTGGCAAACAGGAGGCAATGAATAGCCAGCAGCCAGTGGCCCTTTCCCTTTTATCCCATCCCTGCTACAGGCCTTTTGTGTTGTGCCACCCATGCCCAAAGAAGGCCTTCCTATGATCACACCCAGAACTATTTATACTAACTTGGTTACCATACCCCCTTAATCCCATTATCACACAGCCCAGATCCAGTCATTTTTGAAAAGCACTACCTGTGAGTGCATGAAGCCATGGAGGGGACAGGCAGGTACAAGCAATGTCAAGTGAAGACATGAAGCAGTTCTAAAACCAAGAGAACACACACACACACACACAGACACACACACACAGACACACACACACACACACACACACACACACACACACACACACAGTGAGTCTGTACTTACATTGAAATAATGTCTTTTCCTCCCTTTAGGTATTGTTACTTTTCACCTAGACATTTGGTTTAATTAAACCGTAACCTGATTTTGAAGTGATTTATCTTGGGAGGTAAGGGAGGGAAGGGGAGAGAGCTCCATGTGCTACTAGTGCATTTTATGTTGGGTCTAGTTTGATGTTTTTGTATGGATAGCGGGGCACATTTCTGTTGTTGTTGCTAGGGATGACTTTTCTGGAGTGATAGGGAGGCCTCGTTTATGGAAAGATAATGACATTTGATTTTGATAGTATACACTTTGGCTGGAAAGAAACTGAACTTGGGAGCATTTTTCATGCATGACTTGTTTTGGTTCCTGGGTGTGCAACATGCAAGGGATGCAGTGGTGGGCCAATTGTCTAAGGAAACTTAGCTTCTTACAAAAGAGAGCTATGCTTGAAATCACTAGCAGAAAATTCCCTGTGTGAGCCCACTGCAAGAATATCTAATAGCAGTAGTATTTATAGAAACATGCTCATTGTCAAATGTTCCCCAAGGATATGCACAGCATACTGTAACATACACAAAGTAAAGAGCACAGAATTAAGTTTCAGAAGGTCTGGAGTCTGTAGTTGGCTTGAAACTAAGGTATATGACCTCAAGAAAATTATCAAACATTTCAGACAGACCTCAAATACTCTGCCTATAAAGGGATCAAGATTCTCAGCTCCTGATTAGGCATCAAATAGATTCTCTGTCTCTGGCTCTGGCTCTGTGTCTCTGTCTGTCTGTCTGTCCATCTTCTGTTTCTGTCTCTGTCTCTGTCTCTGTCTCTGTCTCTCTCTCTCTCACACACACACACACACACACTCAATGCTGTTAGAGATTAAATATGCCTGTCACCTCCCTACCTCACAGTCACCATCAAATGTGAGCAATGAATAAAATCTCAGAAAATAAAACATTCAAGATCACTAAAGATTTAGATTAAATTACATCAACTATACAAAACCAAAGAATTCGGCTGGGGAGATGGCTCAGTAGAATAAGTGCTTGCCTGGCAAGCACAAAGGCCTGAGTTCAATCCCTAGTTCCACAAAAAACAAACAGACAAACAAACAAAAACAAGAATTTTCAAACATTTAAATATATGTTTAAAAGTTCTGAGTATCCAATTTTTTATTTATTAATTTTGTTGAGAAAAATTGCAATTTTTTGTTATATGGGTCTTCAAAACAAGTTGGTAGGAGTGTTACAACAATTAATACATTGCATATTGTTGTCTTTGTAGTAGTCATTCATAGCACAGGAGGCAGACATGATATCCTGTCCAAACACTACTAGTAAAAATCTTTCTTCTTATTGAATTAAGAGAAAGTAGCTATATATCTATCCTAACTATTTTATATATACAGATACAAAATGTCCTTCATTTATATCACCTTTTTTGTTTAGTTCTGTCAGAGATTGGTATTCCATTGCCATCCAGATATTGTAGATGAGTGAATTCAGTAAAATACTCCAATGTAGTCCAGTAGTCCACAATAGTAGTGGATTATCCACAGGACTGGCAATGTCTGAAGCTGTTGACTTTAGCCTTCCACAGCTCAGCATATTAACATGGCTTCACTTTTCATACCTTGTTTCTACACTTTTCTGCTGGATGGTTAAGACCAGGATAAAGCAAGACCCATATAACAAGAAGTGTAACTTTTGTTTCTGATAAGGTCAGTCAGGTCCCCTTAGGCTTTATCCCGAAACCCTGTACTGCTCTTTGTAGATCTTTTGTCAGTGTCAGCCATGTGGATGAATCATGGGCATTGCTTGACCAATTTGTTCTCTGTGAAAGCTTGAGAGAATGTTTTCTCTCCATCTGACTCTCTTTAGGCACATACTAAATCATTGCTTACATTCCTCTGTGGCCCCATAATTTCCTTGATCAGAAAATTTGGGACACAACTGAGTTGCATGATGTTACAGTATAGGTTCTCCTGTGTCCTGAGTACTCATTGACTTTGAAAGGCTAGGGCCAAAATTGTGGCTGTCCTTGCAGCCTTTCTTTTTCTGAGTATCCAATTTGGACAAAGCATTGTGCTAGGTGTTATGGGTTATGGGGAGAAGGGGAAGATCCTTCAATGATCTTTATTCTAAAAATTAAGCTCATACTATAAAGATTTTACAAACATTTCAAACTGTATGGAGTTAGGGCCAAACAAGTAGGAAAATAAGCAGTCCCATTTAGATAGATCATAGCAAATAAGATGAAAAATTTGAAATAAGTACAGACCTAAAAATCAATGCTGGTGAACTTGTCTAGAGTATAATTAAAGTGAATAAATTTGAGAAAAATATGGAATATCTTCTGTCTCAAAAGGACTATGCCTTGTTTAGAAAGGGCACTTGTATTAACAATTGGGTTCTCAACTAATTTTGGGAGGTCAGGACAAGTACAGCAAATACCGCACATGATGGTTTGTTGTATGTCTGGGCTTTGGTGCTCAGTTGTTGGGTCAAACACTAGTCTAGATATTGCTGGGAAGATATCAGTGGGTGTGGTTCATGATTACAATCAGGTGATGCTAAGTGTGGCAGGTTATCCTCCATGATGTGGATGGGTCTCATCCAAGCAACAGAGGGCCTTAAGGGCAAACACTGAGAATTCCCAGAGAAGACTTTCTACCTCAAAACTACAGCACAGAAAGTTAGGAGTTACTAATAAATGTGAAAATTTTAGTCAAAGAAGATCAACATGCAGGACATCTGGCAGTATGATGCTGTATTCTACAATCTGCAGTTAATACACAGTATACTGAAAACTTGTGAAGAGGATAGATCTCATGCTGTGTTCTTACCACAACAACAATAATAAAACTTAACAGAGAAGTCCTGCCTGAGTTTCAACCTGCTAGCCTGCCCTGTAGATCTGGGACTTGAGACTGTAGCACTAACTCTTCTTTCAATTTCTCACACATCTGCCAGGATTTTGGCAGGCTCCATTATAACTAGGGAGAGCTAGAAACAATATCTTTCTTTCTCTGTGTTTTAACCTTTTCACCTCCATGTTTTTTCTCTCTGAAGGGAACGAACTATGACTATATACAGTGAGAATATAAAAAAACCTAAAACATGCAGGAGAAAACTGGGACCATGGGAAGTGGGGGTAAGCTGGCCTTGTCCATGGAATTCATCATGGCCTGTCCATGCTCACTGGGCAGGTGCAACAGAGATTGGGATTCCAAATTAGGTTGAAAATAAGACAGGGAGTCTGAGGTCTGCTCAAGGTTCACTGGGTCCTTGTTCCCTGATTCCCTGGTTTAGTTTCCTTAGGTCCATACATTGTGCTCAATACCCATCCCCTTGTACTAGTGGGGAAAGATTAGAGGACTTTATCTATAAAAAGTGTAAAAACTGTCTGGAAATTGTACCCTAGACAAGACACTAGGTTTAGGGGAAGCTGGATGAATGATATACAGAAACAGTATTATTTTTGTAATTTGTCTCTAAAGCTAAAATTAGATCAAAATAAAAAGTTGAATAAAAACTGTCTGGAAAGAGCTAGGAGCATGTGCCAACATGAGAGTAACACCCTCCTGCCCTGACATATGAACCCCACACACCCACATAAACTTCTGACTAAAATTCAGCTCACTCTTGGTTAATCCTAAAGTGAAACTACCAGATGACGAGCCCCCTCCTCCCCAGCAGGGTTCCACACAGACTTCCTATTCATGGGACTGCATAATAACAGGAAATAATAGGTATTCAGACTCCATGTAGCACAGCAGAGGAAACCCATACTATTTATTAAGAAAATGAAGACCCAGACTCTTTCATAAATATGGATAGATAACCAAAGCTCACCATTCACATTTAAAAACAAAGCACAAGCTTTGAAGAGAAAAGCCAAGCAATTAAATATGACACCTGACTCCAAAGAAACAGACAATCCAGAAAACCTGACAGGCTTTATACAGGGGATACTAATATTTTCATTCTGTTTTTACAGGCGTTATTAATATCTTCATTGAACAGGCTTGCGCAAGATGCATTATTTAAGTGGACAGGAGAAGAAATAAAGGCTAAAAACTATTAAATTTTTAAGGTTCAAAGATTATCAGATTTTATATTTAAAATAACTATCAATTTAGGAAAGGAAAATGATAATGTAAGCGAAAAAACAACAAAAAAGAACAATTACCACCATCATTACTACTACGCCAAATCAACAATCACCTGTGCAATCTAGTATCAGAAAGAAATATCCTGGAAAGGGAACCACGGCTTTTCATCATAAGCCTTTCTGTTTCTTAACAAATGCAGGTATTATTTTTCATAAAAATTTAAAAAGGGAAAAGGAAAGTTTCTTCAGAAATAATCTCTCCAGGATGAAAGAGATATTTTTTAATGTGGGCAATTCTACTGACATCACCGAGACACTTGACAGAAGAAAAAACATCTGTAATGATAAGACTAAAGGAGAATCACCCCAAATGCAGATTTGAGGGCTCAGGAGGCAAAACAGCTTGGAAATGTCTATACTCATCATTTCAGAAAGCATCAGTAGGCTTCTGTTTTAATCAATAGTTACACTCTTCCCTAGGCTGGCTCCATCAGTGTGTGAGTACCCGTTCTCAGTAAATCGAGGTGCAAAATGAGTCTATTAATTCCCAAGCTGGGGCACAGATTCATCTCCATGCCATCCTTCAGCTGAGGAGTGAAATTTGTAGACTATTCAGTATTTCTGTGATCTAGCAAACCATAATTTATAACAGATATGGAAAAGGGGAATGGTGCTTCACTGATAGTACCAACGTGAATATATTAGTGGCAATATTTATTATGAATAATAATTATGAACAGCTTTCTACTATATTATATGTAGTCTGATTCTGAATATTCCCTGCAATCATATCAACTTGCCTTTTTAAGAATGAAATCAACCTATCTACATGCCAGCTTCTTTTACCACTGCATTTCTCCTCCCTATATCCATGATCATTACCTTCTTTGGCCTGATAAAATGTCTGGCTTTGTAAACTCCGCATATGCCTAACACGAGTATACAAAGACACTCCCACTCACTCGTCTTTCCCCAGTTGGTCTCCAGGGTCTGTAATCTGGGTTCTCATCAGGGCACATGAAACATGGAGTATACACAGTTGGACAATTCACTGGGGCTGCAAATATCAGCTGTTTGGGGAAACAATTCACTGGCCAGTAAAAGGGAGAGGCGTCCTGTGGGTTTGGTTAATGCCAAGTGAACAGTTACAAAACTGCGGGGTGCCCCCAGGGTTTTCAGTACAATCAAAACCTGTGATTGTTTTCCCCCTAGCTTCTCTTTCCTCTCACATTCTGACAGCTCAGCTCTAAAAAGTTCACCTGCAGTCAAATCCATAGCTGGAAACAAAACAAACTTCTTCATCTCAATACCACAGGCCATCATACTTCTTGATTTTTATCACCCTGTCCAAAGTGACATTCATAAGAAGAATGTAACATCAGCCTGCAACACAAGCACCCCTAAGGCTGCTGCAGCCCCTCCCATGGCACCTCTGAGAACAGCCCAGGGACTGGTGGCTGACAGGACTGCAGCTGGAAGGCAGGTATCTGAATTGACATTCCCTTGAAGCAAAATCAGGCAGAAAATAATCATTTTCCATTTGTTTTCTCATCTCCTACTTTGTTAAAGTGGAATACAAAAAATTGTAAGCAGAATACAAAAAAAAAAACAAACTGTTGGGTTTTATGCCCTTGGCTGAACATTTTACTTGACCAGGATCCTTCAGTTAATTCCTAGAGAAGTACCGCATTTTACAGCTCCAGGTGACAGTGCTGATATGGTTACCATAGTATTCTGAAGGCTGCCAATGGACATCAAAGGTACACAAGTCACTAATCCTTTTTTCTTCCTATTTTTGACAGCCATGTGATCAGATTCAAAAGCAAATCATCATGGCAAAATTACCAAAGGCAATCACAAGAGGCCCCAGGAAGGCGAGGCCTTCAGCCTATTAGCCTTTGCACTGATCTCTGTATAGTACAAAAGATGCTTACTGCAGAAGAGGCAGGAAGCACATAGATACATCTCTTCTGATTAGGGCTAAAGTTCCAAGGCCAGGTAAAAACCAAAGCCTTGATCTCCTATTTCAATCATAAGAAATCTAGATGATAAGAAGCCTTTCAAGCAACACATCTCCAATGGTCAGAATCTGACATTTGGGTGAGAAGGTGAAAGAAATCAATTAGCGGGCAATTGAGTTGAATAAAACTTGGTAATATCACCCTGTATAGACATGCCTGTCTCCAAGGTCACAGTACATAACATTATCAAATGCCATCAACAACGCAACACTGAACGGCCTGAGAAATCACTATCTGGCCCAGTAGATTTTCTGAGCTTATTTGCAAAGCTGCTCTAATCTCCCCTGAATATCAGGTCAGTCTTGCCACACAACCAAACACTCACTTTAATCATTTTCAGATAAAAGAAAAAATGTTCTGTACATAAATAAAAAGCTTAACCCATTAGGATGGAGTCTACCTCCTTATTCCACCCCTCTCTCCTCTTCACAAAGTATCTGAAGCCAAGGTACAACAACCTTTAATTGACTTTAAATCTGCCTGAAACATGTAATCTGATTGAGATGATCTGAAATAATGTGGATATCAATTTAGTTCTAGAACATTAAATCCTCATGAATTCTATAGAAATTTCAAATAGTTCAGTTACTTTGGAAAATGATTAAAAAACTTCTTACAAAAGTTGAACATGGATCTATCATCTTATTCATTAATTTCATACTTCATTCATACTATGAGAAATGAAAACATGGTTGCAAAAGGAAATTTTAGATGAATGTTTACAGTGTCTATAAAGACCTAATCTGGAAACCCAAATGTTTTAGCTGATAGCTAGCTAAACTGTATGTCCATACAATGAAATACTACTCAGCAATAAAAAGTAACTATTGAGGCACACTACACATGAACAGATAGATCTCAAATATGAAATATTTTTTGAAAGAAGCCAGGCTCAAAACACTACATATTATTCAATCTCTATGACATACTGGAAAAGGCAAAACTACAGGATCAGATAACAGGTCAGCAGTGGCCAGGAGCTGGGGGTGGAGGAAGAGAATACCACAAAATGGCATGAGAGAATTTGAGGGGTAATGGCTCTGTTCTGTGTGTTGGTTGTGATAAAAGTTACACAAGTACACATATATTTGCCAAAATTCCTAGTACTGTATGACAAAAAGGGGTGAGTTTTAAAGGAGTTACATTATATCTAAACCAATCCAATTTAAACATAAAGGCTCAGTCTAAAAGTTTAATGATTTGAAAACAACAGATTAACTTCTGGCGTACATCAAGATGTGGAGGCCTTCTCCTAAGCAGAGATTGGTAGCACTCCACAGATAGGCACCCTGTTTTTCTTGGATGGAGCTTAAATAAGGCATGATATGTACATTAATTGTATCAGCGTAGTTCCTGATGTTTTCAAGCCTGTTCTTCATGAAGGCTTCCGATATTTTGATGTTAAGGTGCTGTTCACTTAGCAAGCTGCTGTACAGGTGCCTACCTTGCTTTCCCAGAGTTCTAACTGCCTTAGTGCCATAGCTTTCATACTCACTAGAGTGAAAAAAAATTCAAACAGAATTTGAGCCTGGACTATGTGTTTTTCATGATGATGCAAATTAATCTTTGGTATTTTGACTGATATAATTGGGAAATAAGGGGCTTCCCTCATTCAGTGATATTCTCATGAATTACTTCTACAGAATTATTTTTGGCAGGAGAATATTCAAGTCTTAGACATTCAAAGGTTTTTAATTTTTCCTTTGGATGCCAAGATCATAATGTCTCCAGTTTGAATGTAACTTAAAACAAAGCTTTACTTTCCTGACCCTTCTCCCAACAAACAGATCAGCAAAACATTTACTGAGAACTCACTGCACAGAAATAAATGTTGAAGGCAGACAGAGGAAGCAACTCAAAGACTCAGGCCTTTGGCAAGTACTAGAGCTGCATAAGCACCCCCAGGGCAAGTTGGATGATGAAGTGTCAGGAACACAGGCATAAACATACTGCTAAGGCAGTAAGAAGCAAGAGAAGAAGGAATAATCTGTGAGGGTAGAATTTAAGCCCTGTTCTTGAAAGACATGTTTCTAGGCTTTTGGGTGAGGGACTACTTTGCCTATTCTAAGTTCAGCTTTGTTTAAATAAGTCATTCTCTGTTAGCATCCTGGACCAGGAAGTCATAGGTATTAATTTTTTAAAAATTTCATCTTATAGAGTCTTCAGGCCTCCAGCCTCTGCATTTCTCTATGAGTCCCACTGAACTCTAACATTACAGGGGGAAAGGAGGCACTAGGAAAGGATATTAAATAGTCCTGAATGCTGCAGCATGGTCAGAGTACCTGCAGAATAGAACTGATCATCTTATTTGGCAACTTAAAAATTCCTGAGTTCAGTACAAATAAACAAAACAGAACAAAATATTACTAAGCAGTCTCGATAGGAAAAATTTCAGCAGATAGGTGAGCAAGGGATCCTGATGCCGCTGGGTTGGCCGATTACTCGTACTTGCCCCCTCTTCACATACTTAAGTCACCTACCATGTCTATTAAGGCATTTTAACAGGGACTCCTGTGTAAGCACATTGCATGTGGTCATGCATAGGATGGTGAAGAGTTGAGTGAGAGAAATAATGAGAACAGGAGAAGAAGGCATGCGCTGGCATGCCATACATGGCAGGCTTCAAGATAGGCTAGACAACTGGCTTCTGTCCAGTGGAGTATGCACTTGGGATCTTTGATCCCCGTGGGCTGTGTATTAACAAAAAGTACTATATGAATGCAGGAGAACCTTCACTGTGGCACTGTCATTCCTAATAAAAAACTGGAAGTCACCAAAATATTCATTAATGGAGAAGTACTTAAATCAATAATTGATTTGTTATATAACAGCATATTAAAATTGTTTTTAAAGTGCAACAAGTGTAGTGGTTGATACATTGTATCAGCTTGGCTAGATGGCTGGGTGGGTCCACACCCTGGAGGCAGGGGGCACCCGAGAGTGACTCAGCACAAGGTGGGTACATAAAGAGTTTGAGGAAGGATTCTGTGTGTCACTTCCTTGGAGGAACTGCAGTATTCACAGTCAGCTTGGACATAGTCTCCTGGCTTCCAGTGCAGACTCTTCAGCCTTCCATTCCTTCTGTCACAGACCCATTGGCTTCCTGATACAGACTTGCAGGAAACACTACAGTGAGCTCCAGACCTTGGACTGAATCCTTCAGCTGACTCCCGCTATACCCTTCCTTATTCAACTCTGGCTGACTGTTGTAAGCCAATTTTACATTTTCTTATACATTTGTGCATCTTGTATTATATCTGTTCCTTGTATTATATCTGGTCCTCTAGTAAAACCCTGACTGATATAAGATATAAAGAACGTCTAGGATAAATCACTTCAAATCCACAATAAGGGCCAGTGAAATAGTTCACCAGACTAAGTGCCTGCTTATGCAAGCACAGCGGTTGGGCTCAATCCCCGGCACCACATGCTGTGCTAGCCAGTGGTGGGGCACATGCCTGTAATCCCAGCACTGGGGAGGCTGGAAACAGGATCACTGCGAGTCCGAGTTGTGTAGTGAGATCCTGTACCAGATACATAAAAAGTAAAAAGTCCACAATGAAACCCAGTATTTTCTAAGATTAAAACGTACTGATTATATATTTTTAAATGAAAATTAAAGTGGAGAATAGGTCACCATATATATATTTGCATATATTTTAAGAAACTAATAGAAAAACATACCAAATTGTTAAGACTGTGTTTGATCTGAAGAATGAAAAACGAGGTTGGAAAAGAGAAAATTTTACCCTTCAATTTATACCTTTCCACAACTATATGTATTTAATAAAACAATTCCATAATATTTATTGTTACCTAGTTATAGGGATAATAAAAATATGAAAATTGAGGGTGGGTGGAATTCGGTATAATTTTAGAACAATACTCCCAACCAAGGACACCTAAATAAACCAAAGAAATATATATTGTCCTTTAATAATTTCTTACTTCATTGAGCATTTCTAGTTGGAGATACTCTGTTGTAGAGTAATATTATCTCCTTTTAGAGGGAGCCTCCCCAGTGGCTTTTCTGACTTTTAGCATGAATTTGTTCTGTGCCATCTAATATAAGGGTTATGTACTTGTCAAAACCAAGAACACACCTCTCAGTCTGCATGTCAGCATGGCAAGAACTCATCTCAGAAGGGATTGGAAGCACTGCCAAGGGAAAGCTGGAACCCCTTAGTGAAGCTTTGGTCAGTTCTGAGATGTCCTCAAGGCTGGAATGTTTGGGAATGACTCAAAAAGGAGTTTAGGGGCTGGGAAATCAATGGTTCACTGCTAAACAATAAGGACCAAGATATCAGATTGGTGACTTTGAGAGAACTCTGGATACAAGAGCACTGCCTAGAGCCAAGAAAATTTACACAACTGTGATAGTGGAAAGAAACATCAATAATAGCAAATTGAATCTGTCCAGAAGATTAGGTGCTTACATTGTGATGTCAGTTGATTTTATTGTTTCCAAAAGAATGCAATGTTTCTCATCTAGTGTGCTGACTACAAAGTCTATGTATGTGCCCAATATGATCCTGGGAAGGGTCCTAATGGTCCTGATTTCAACAAGCCTGGTCTCTGAGGATATGACTCAAAACATATAGGCATTTTTTTTGTTTTGTTTTATTGAAGTATAAATACCAATGAGACAGTTTTAAGATACCTTGAGAAGATGTATTTGATAAATTAATACACTGCAAACTGTTTTCATAATATTTTGGTACCATAGAAGGTGCATACATGATATTATACTTACAGACATTATTATACCATATGTCTCTTATCAGTAAATTAAGAGAGTGTAGCTGTTTGCGTATCTTATTTTTTATACCTGAATTACATCAAAGATTCAATAATTAATACTTTCTACCTTGTTATTTTCCTAGTGGTTGTCCATAGTACTAGAAACCGACATAATATCCTGTCCAACCACCATTAGTGCAAATCTTGCCTCTTGCAGAATTATGCAGAAGCATGGCATTATCTATCTCAACTGTACTCTCCATACACACACATCATGATTCTTCCTTTCTATACCCTTTTCTTTGTCTACACCTGTCAAACATGGGCACTCCATTGTCATTCAACTACTTTAGGTGCCTGAACTCAACAACACAATCCAACACAGTTCAGCATTCCATAACAATAGTGAGTTATCCGAAGAAGTTGTCGAACATAGCCATTTACAGCTCAACTTATTATGGCCCTGTGGTGTGTGCTTCATTTTTATACGTTTCTGCTGAATGGTTACGACCTAGATAGAGCAAGACCTATATATCAACACATGTACTTTATGTTTCTTATGAGGTCAGTGAAGTCCCCTCAGGGTTTATCTTGTAGTCCTGTACCTTATTCTGTAGATCCTATGTCTGTGTCATCCATGTGGATGAGTCATGGCCAATGCTTGACCAGTTTGCTCTCTATGAGAGCCTCAGAGAAAGTTTTCTCTCCATGTAATTCTCCCCAGGCACACTATAGAACTTCGATCTCTTTCCTCTGTGGCTCCATAATCTCCTTGTTCAGAAAATTTGGAGCTCAACTGAGTTTCATGATGTTGCAATATAGGTTCTCCTATGTCCTGAGTGTTTGCTGACCTTGAAAGGCTAGGGCCAAAATGTTGGCTGGCCTTGTGGCTCTTCTATTTCTCCAATTTTGATGTGTGAACTTAGGTTGTTAACCATCCAGAAGGAAAGCTGATTAGTATCCTGCAGCATATGCTATTCACTTTGCCATATCTGACTCAATTGTTTTTAGTTGTTGTACGTTTCCTTTTGCATTTCTGCTTTTTGCCTCTTATCTTAGGGAGACTACGATATTTACACATGTGTGTCTGGTTTATTTTACTTATGAGTATATGTTCAAGTGGCATCCACTTCAGTATAAATGCTTAAAGCTTATCATTCTTAATAGCTGAGTAATACCACATTATATAGAAATGCCACATCTTTTTCAACCATTCCTCATGTGATGGACATCTTGGTTGTTTCCAAGATTTTGCTATCACACATTGTGCTGCTATAAACATAGGTACACATATATCACTATGATACAATGTTTTCAGTTCCTTTGGGAAAATTCCCAGTAGGGGTATAGCTGGCTTGAATGGGATTTCTAGTCCTACTCTTTTGAGGAGTCTCCACACTGACTTTCACAATGGTTGTACCAGTCTACATTCCCACCAGCAGTGGAGAAGTGTTCCCTTTTCCTCACAACCTCTCCAACATTTGTTGTTGGTTGATTTTCTTATGATAGCCATTCTTTCTGGAGTGAGATGGTATCTCAGTGTTGTTTTTATTTGCATTTTATGGATGGCTAGTGATGTGGAGCATTTTTCATATATTTATTCGCTTCTTTAATTTCATCCTCTGAGAAGTGTGTATTAATCTCATATGCCCATTTCTGAATTGGGTCTTTAAATTTGAGGGCCCTGTTATATCTTAGTTCTTTATATATTCTAGACAGTAGTCCTCTGTCTGATTGCTTATTAGTTAGGATTTTTTCAAAATTTGTGGGTTGTCTTTTCACTCTGTTGACAATTTCTTTTGACACGCAGAAGCTCCTTAGGAAGAATTGATCCCAGTTGTTGATTCTTTCAAGTGCTTCCCGTGCAAATATATGTTTGTTCATGAACTCTTTACCTACCCCTATGTCTTCAAGCATTCCTCCTACTTTCTCTTCCAGGAGATTGAGTGTTTCTGTTTTAATGTTTAGATCTTTAATCCAGTTTGACTTTAACTTAGTGCATGGTGATAGAGCTGGGTCAAGTTTTAGTTTTCGGAATATAGAAAGCCATGTTTTCCAGCACCATTTGTTAAAGAGGCTATCTTTCTTCCAGTGAGCTTGTTTAGCCACTTTGTCGAAGATCAGATGGCTGACTGTGATTGTAGATGCCTCTGTGTCTTCTAATCTATTCCACTGATCCTCAGGCCTATGTTGTTGCCAATACCATGTTGATTCTATCATAGTGGCTTTGTAGTATAATTTCAAGTCAGGAATTGAGATGCCTCTCATATAGGCATTTATTTGCCTTTTCTCAATTCTTTTTCAAATTCAAACAGTATTGGAAACAAGAAATAATCCCCAAATTTGAAAATGATAAAGCTGGTACCATTTCAATGATAAAGCTAATGCCATTTCACCACTGAGTAAAACAATGTGGACCAAAAGTATCAATTAGACTTGATATTAAAACACAATTAAGAAATTCCCTTTCTGTCCTCATACATGCTTAAATGTGTATATAACATGGACTTTAAAATTGATTTTTATCTTTTGTTTTTGTCAGAGGCAAAAAATCTTTGCCATATATTTAAAATAATATTTGATTAGAGTTCAATCCTAAGAACCTCCTTGAGAAACACTGTCCTCTTTTTCAAGTGTGAGGACAGCACTAAACTACTCTTCTGTGGATTAGACAGAATGTCCTATCCAATCAACAAGCTCACCATCTTTCACTATCACAGGTACCCAAAAGTGGAAAGGCCCTCAGAGCAGTGTGTCCTACAGATTCAGAGCTTATCTGTAAAAGAAACAAAAGAATGATCTATTCAGTTTTTTTGTCTAGATTTCAGGTTTACTCAAGGGGACGGGATATTTTATATTCTAGTAAGATTATCTTTTCCCAATCCTTTTCCCTTTTTCTCTCTTGCGAAGTTATATTAGGCTGGCAGTAAATCTCTTCATACCTTAGGCTTGATCACTACCAGTCTTGGGAAATTAATTATTTGTGCCGTAGTTCCAATAAAGAAAAGAAACAGTCAATTGTTTAAGAAACTAATCATAATAAATAATTTGCTGATTATTATCACTAGAAATTAGTGAAGCACTTTTATTATAGAAAACTACTAGAGATCACAGGCAGTCTAAGAACAACTAAGGAAATATTACTAGGAAAGAAAGGAATGTTATCCTATTCCCTAAAACTCTACTGGATGGGGTTTGGGGAGATAGGTCAGTAGAATAAGCACTTGTCTGGCAAGCTCAGGGTCCTGAGTTCAATCCCCGGTACCACAAAACAAACAAACAAACAAATAAATAAAACTCTACTGGATGGAATCATAACATAACTTCAGCAGCAAGAAATAATGTATCTCATAACATGGGAAATCTTATGTCCTGATGGATTTTTTCCCTTTAATATGGTGTAGCTTACAGAATAAACTAGAAAACTTCATGTGCGAGGGGGAGGAGGAACTGGGAAGGACATTGGCAGCAGTGTTCAAGGAGCCAATGAGTTGTTTACCTGAGAACCAACTAGATCTGTTTGCTGATCAAAAGGTAGGAAGTGCTAGAATTTTAGTCTTAACTTACCACTGGGTTATGCCCTGAATGCCAGCCACTTATGCTATCAGATGGTCTCACACAGATTTAACCCTTAAAGAGTTCTGGAAGGAATGTGATAACATCCTTTCCTGTATGGGGTTAACTGAGAAATCCTGGGCCAATGTCTCTCTAACACACTGAGATCTCCCTGTGTTCAGGAGAAAGATTTTGAAGGTTGCATAAAGAATCATGAGCCTTCAATGGACCATCTGAAGAACTGGACTGAGCCTGAAGTGAAGCGAGCTCTGAAGTCAAGGATCCCTATAGAAGCTGAGAAGCTACTTCAGATGGGCACTGGCTTCCCTCCAGTATGCTTGGTTCTTGGAATTGGCTCCCAGTAAATACTATGCAAACATCCAGCATTCCAAAGCCTAGGCCACACACAGAAGTTGTCAGGTGGAACTGGCACAACTGGGGAGAACAGGCAGGGAGGTGAAGAAAAGGGGTGAAGGGAGGTCAAGAACTGGGGAGTGCCTCACAAATACTTCCAAACTAATCCCAGGAGAAGGACAACTTACAGATATTTTCATGGAAAACCTGAAAAAAGCCATCTTTTTCTTTAAATAAGTCATTCTTTCCTCTGTAACACTCCAAGTAAATTTCCAGGGCATGCTACAAGTTGATATGCTAAAAAGATTTATGGATTTCTTAAAAAAAAAAAAAACCTTTGTAGATGTTAGCTTAAAAAGACCTAAAATGATGGATTAAAGTAGAAAAAAACTATGACTAGAAGCTAGAAGAAATATTAGTACATGCCAAAAGGCATCAGGGGAAATTATAAATGCACCAAATCCAGAAAGTCTCCCAAAAACTTCCTTCTCAGCAGCTGCTCCTGGAAAGCCAGCATGTTGTACTTTTCACATAATTGCTTTTCAGGTCTGTCTCCCAAATAATTTCTCTGTGAATACCTAAGTCAGCAAAACAACAGGAATTTTTACATTGATCCTATAACCCTGGCAGGTCCATGAGCTATAGGCCTCAACTGAAGAAAACACATAAAATACTGCCAACCAGCATAAAAAGTTTACTTAATGTAGATGCTGCAGAAAACATATCCATTTTCCTCCTTTTTTCATATTCTGGCAGATTTCCTTTTTCTTATATAGTGCCCACTTGTATGGCAATTATGCCCAGACCAGCTCTTATAAGGTCCATTAGAGACAGGGAGCCCTACACAGATTCCTGGACAAGTCTGCCCCTTGGGGACATGGTCTGTTTACAGGGTACAATCCTTTCCTGGATGGCATAAACCTGTATTCTGGGTTTCTAAGCTCCAGGTTGGATCTTTGTTCTTCTAGCTTACTGCTACCTCACTTTTGGGTTTGATCCTTGCTGTTCTATTCCTAGGTACAAATTCTGGTCACCTTCCAGTAACATTTCCCAGCTGACTTGGAACCTGCTACTCAGGCACCTGGTCTACTTCAGGAGAAGAACTGCCTCTCAAAGAGAGCTAGATTTTCAAAACTTGTTGCAGTGTTTCCAGATAGCCAAGCTGTCTACCAATTAAATACACAACAAAATTATTTGTTCAATAAGTCTACCATTCTGAAGGTACAAAAATAAGCCACAATGTTCATCCTCACCTGTTTCTAATGTATGACACTGGGTATGAATCAACTAAAAACATCAAAGTTACATTATGGGGCTAGAGAGATAGCTCAGCAACATAAATGTCTGCCTGGCAAAAACAAGGTCTTGAGTCTGATCCCTGGTACCAAATAACCAACAAAACACCCCCAAAAGCTAATGAACTAAATAAAGTTACATTATGAAATCAAAGCAAAAAGCAAAACAATAATATAGCTATTCTCAACTTTATCATTTTCAAAAATGATATATGTATATTAACATATATATATTTATGTGTATTAACATTAATGATTTTAAATCTTACTCTTACTAGCGCATTAAAAGAGACCCTTAACATCATTTAAACAACCTTTCCAGGCTATCTCAATTCCCAGCCCTTTTATCATACCTCTCTCATTAATTTCCCTCTCTCTCCATAGGTTCAATAAGAATATTTGAGAAATGTGATCCCTAGAACTCATACTTTACCTCTCAATGCTAGAAGGAACAGAATTTTATGGCCTAAAGTGAACAAATTAGATCTAGGTTATGAAGAGTAATAAAAATACAATAAATATTCAGTTTTAAAAATATTATGACACATTACCATTCCACCTCACTGAACCCACTCATAGAATCCATTCTTTCTACTTCCTGAGACAGTTTTGGAAGTCCTCTTCTCTTCCCTTACTTGTGTTTTCATGGCTCTTCAATATCCTCAATTGATTCGAAATATTTTTCTTTCATGGTCATTTTGACTTTGGGAAGGAGCCAGGATCTGGCACTCCTCACATGTGGTAGATCTAGTGAGGAAAGTGGGTGAGAACACACTATGTTTTTATGAGACTGTCTTTTTGCTGAATGCCACTCAGCAGGAGCATTCACCATATTTTTTTTATCACACCCTATAAAGACACTCATGGGGGGGAACTTCCTGGACTGCTTTAGAAAGTGGCAAGAAAAATGGAATAAATGTGTTAGGAGCAAAGCAAAATATTCTGAGGGGAATGAATGGCAATGAGTCTTTGACTGTAATACATTTAAAAATTGAAACATTAACACTATATTTTGAGTACACCAGGTAGATGGCAGCACAGTCAAGAAATCTTAGATCTCTATAGCCCTAGATAAAGCTAACAGGAGGTACCAAGTTACCTCCTGGAAGAAATAACAGGTAGGACCAAAAAGGAATAGACACTGCTGGAACAATCTTTAGTCCACAGAATCATTAAAGCTAGCAAAGAACACTCGATAGCCATCTAACAGATCAGAACAAAAGGAATTTCTACTACCTTTAAACAAATGAGGTCATGATTCTTGAGTTAGCACCTCTTTAAAAGTTTTATTGGTAGAAGCACAAAGGGTTTTAAATGTTATTTGGCAAGAAAGGTAGAAATTTGGAAATTCAGTCTATTCTTTCCATCTTACAAAAGTGGATCAGAAAGCTTCTTTTTTTGATGTTCAGATATATTCTCTGTCTTATTATCTAAATTCCATAAAAAATAGAATTTTACTATTGTCTATAAAATGTTACACTAACATATTCAATGTAGAACTCTTGATTCTACCTACAAAACTTGCCTGTCTCCCATGGTACCACTATAAGTCCAGTGCTCAGGCAGTTGTCCTTGCTTCTTTTCAATTCCTCACCCCACATATCCAATTCATTATCAATTCCTGTTTGTTTGTCCCTTTACTCAAATTATTATCAAATTATATCTGAAGCAGTGTCAACCTCCTAATTAGTAGTCTTGTCTTCACTTATGTCCCTGTACAAACTATCCTCAATAAGCAGTCAATGATCCCAGTGCCTACAGCATGCAAGGAAGTCATGTTGAATTTGGTCCCACTAAATATAGCATTGAGTGCTTGGTAGTGATAGAACAAACAGGAAGATGGGGCATGTGTTGGATCTGAGTTAGTGACCTCATAGCATCAGTGCACTTTGAAAAGGCAAAAATGAATTACTTTAAATAACTCTAAGAAGACAGCTGTAATTATTTGGATGCATGCCACATAGAACACCACAGAATGGGTACTACACATAGTGACACATTCCAGAGGATATGGAATGAGAATCAGAGGGAGACCAAGTATGAATTAAAAAGAGTTAGTGAAGAAGGCCATGGCAGAAAAAGATGTAAAGAATGAAGCTGGGAAACCAATAACACTCAACCACCAGGAAGATGCTAACCCTATTAAAAGTGATGAAACCAGTTAAGAATTCCAGCCACACAGCAAGGCCTTTAAGGGAAAAGACTTTGCATTATCTCACCCCTGACACCATTTGTCTGGTGATTATCAAAAGGCTGAGCAGTGGAGATGAGGGTTATATTTAAATGTGTGTTAAGTTTCAAGTTTCTTCCCTACCACTTATGTCTGGCCTGTATACAAATGGCAGTTTCATGACTGTGAAAGATGTACCTGTAGACTGTTCCTATTCTTGGTGCCTCTCTCACTAAAACAATAATTGGTGCCTATTGTATTTGGAAAGGCAGAGAAACTTGCATTTACAAAAAAATCTAAGGGCACAGAGATGCAGAAGCCATTTCAGCAACCCCAAAACCAGAATGAAGTTACTACAGTCAGGATTTGTTTGTTTTTTATACTGAGTTAAAAATAGTTACCTGTTTTAGCATTCCAAACTACACTGGGACTAAGATGACATCAGACAGGAAACCATCAAGAAGCCATTTGCTAGTGGCCAAACAACTTTGCCTGAGGGAAAACAGTGTCACTGCAGGTTGGTGTTTAGAAGGCAGCCAAGGCCACTGGCATCCCTTCAGGATTTTTAACCAATGTAGAATCCAGCTCTTTCACATACCACTTTTTTTCTGATATATGAGCCCCTTTCCAAAACCTAACTTCTTTTATAAATCAGACATTAATAGAGGTTTAAGAAGGAATTAATTTCCAATGGGCCAATGCTGAGATATCACTACAATGGAGGGTACTGGCAGAAATTCTGCCTGGAGGGAGAAATTGCTAAGCAAAATAGAGAAAAGAGCAGAATAACTACTGAAAGTCCCCGTGGACTAAGCAACCACAGGACCGAGATTCTACCTTATCTGTATCTTCAGCACCAGAACCTAGCAGGTGCCCAGCATTCACAAACACTTGTTGAATTGACATGACAATTGTAAAGAAGAAAAAAGAAAGCCCAGGGGTGAAAGTTTGGTAAGTGGAGTGAGAAACTGAAAAAAAATAAGGGCTTGAGGGTGCAAGGAGAAATAAGCAACTCCAGCATTAGAAGAAGGGAGAGAAAACTTATTTAAAAAATGGAAAATTAAATATGAAAAAGACTTGACGAAACCATATTTGCACACAGGCATGTACACATGTGCACATGAAAACAGTTAAGGACCAATAGAGATTAGAACTCACTAGAAGGATGAAGGGCAGAGGGTGATGTGAGGCACCCTGGCTAATTTTAGCCCTTGCTGCCAGGACAGGCAGTGACTGAGGGAGGCTGGAGGTAGCCAGAAAGACAAACACCAGCTGTAAGCAGTGTACAGTGGGAAGCATGCCCATCAGCAAGCCAACCCCAGGCACTCAAGTCTACCTCTTGCCTTTCAGCAGAAGCCCCATGGGTTAGCCCCACACCAACCATCCCAAAGGAGATCTCCTACAGTCCTATTTCCCAACATAAACCACAATCAATGTACCTGAAAATCTACTCTGCTTTTTTAATTACTCATATATAGCAAAAAGAGATCTGCTCTATAAATAGTTTGCAAAACTGGGATGTGCTTTTTGCAAACACTGAAGTAGAAATAGCCCTGACACAGATCAGTGACATTCCGCCTATTTCCCCTTATTTGTAGCCCCTTACACAGAGCCCACTATTTGTAGCATGAACTCCTTCACCTTCAGGAATACTATCAACTAATGATCAAGGCAGAAGAAAAATTAACTTAACTTTATTCTTATCATTTAAAAAAATAGAAATAAATTAAGATTCAGCAGGTATTTGTTTTACTATCTCATTATATAGATTCACTCCTTTAGAGAAGGAGATCATGAAGCTAACCAAATTCCACACATTCTTTATTACTCCCTGTTTTCTTCCATTTGTCAATTTATCTAGGAATTCAGTTCTTTATCCCACAGGCAAAAAAGTATTTGCTAATGCACATAAATTTAAAAGAGAGAGTTTTGGTTTGCTCTGAAATAGATAGGAATCTGATCCTCTGCTCCACCTTTCTTTATGTGTAAATCATTTAGTACATTAAAAAAAAAAAACAACATGAAAACCCCAGTGAGGAGTTCCACAAGGCATAGCAATGTAAAAGGTGCATAATTAAAAGCACTGGACACTGATGCAAGTAACTGGGACCTGATTCTCCACAGGGGTTTCCTTTTCCATCTCCCTATTTCTTATGAGTTCAGCATAATACCTTCACACAGTTGGGGTCAACTGAGGCCAAAATCAGGCAAAAAGCACATGTCTTCTAAATACAAAACACATTATTATTATTTGTGGACTACTGTGTCTGCAGTGAACTTGTAGGGAGTGTGAAAGGTTCATTCTCAGATTTGCATCGTTAGCCCCTGCAACCAAAACCTGAAATGAAATATATGCTCAGGAAATCTTGACTGAAAGATGAGATTGTGCCACTCTATGACCTTGGGTAAGTTGTACAACTCCTTCACGATCACATGCTGGAGGTTAACTGTAGTCCCTACAGCAGCTATCAGTGGCTGTGTAATCACTCTGAGATTCTGGGTGAGATTTTATTTGGCAGAAATTATGTATATAATTTCTATGAGAAGAGGGTAAACATATTCATGTCATTAGCCTAAGGCAAAAATACTGAATCATGAATCATGTACTAGATATGAGTATACATGTACTTATTTGCAAGTTATACTGTAATAGGTACATTGTAGAACAAACAGAAATTACAAAAGCATGGAGTGAATATAAAATAAAGCTTTAAAATTTTTCTTTAATTATATTTAATAGTACAAACATCTTTTTTTAAGTTTTTTTTTTTTTAAATTTTAAGTATTTGGTACATGTTCTCACTACACAGCTCAGACTTGTAGTGATTCCCCTGTTTCAGCCTCGCCAGTGCTGAGATTATGGGCATTGCCATCATATCCAGTCTCAGTGGCTTGGCTCAGCATGCTGGAGGCAGCACCAGCACTGCATGTGGTACTGGGGATCGAACCTCGGTCCTTGGGCTCGTGTTGGCAGGTACTTACACTGCTGAGTTGTCTCTGAGGCCCCAAATTAGTATCTTACTAAATTCATTTAATAATGATAATGTGCTTCAGTGTGTTTGAAAATTTATGTTTAATTATTTGTGATATGCAGTTAGGGATGTAGCTGAGTGGCACAGCACCTGTCTGGCAAGCACAAGGCTGAGTATGCTTCCTGGTACCAAAAAAAAAATTATTTGTGATACGTTAATCTGAAGTTTTGATCTAAATTCAATTTATTTTATAATAGCTATGTTTTAATGGTTGTCACAGTTTAAAGCTATAAAATTACACATAAGAGAAGCATTTCTAAATATTGTTTTTTGTAACATTCATTCTAAATATATATTTCTTTATGGTTCATTCTCTTTTCAAATGACACATTTATCTTCAAAGGCTTAGTTCATTATATTTAGGTGCTTTTTTCTTCTGCCGTAGAACACACCCCTTAAGTTGCTTATTACCATAGAAATCATTAACAAAATAAGGATATATTCTTTTTTATAAAAGAAAAATGAATGTAACTTATCTGTAAGTTTGCTAACTTTCAGCATGACAACCAATAAACTTCTGTGAGGCAAGGTATAAAGGATTTTCATGGACTTTTACCAGCTAAACATATGGCATTGTATGGCTTGTACTACATAGGATGTCAAAGGTTTGGTTCTACAAAATTAACCCCATTAGTAATATTCTGAAAAAGTCTACACAGTTCTAGTTTACACATCTTGGCTGTGGCATCTTGCTTATTAATAATATAGTGAATAAACTCACCTCTTACAATTGTACACTGGCATCTTTCTCTATGAAACAGCTAGTTGTTAAGAGCAAACACCATTCAGGTTTTTGTCCCCATAAAAACATTTAAAAAAAAAAAAACAAAACAACATTTTCCTAAGGACTGTGAGCAAGTCTCCTGTGAGGATCATCAGAGAAAAGCTCTCAGTGCACTTCATCTGTGAGACAGCAATGAACCACCTCTACAGGTTAGATCTAAGCTCTTCCAAATATAGACCAAGGGCACTTTTGCCCTTGGCGACCTCATCTCACACACTGTTTCTTCAGGATTTTGACAACATTTTCTCTAATCTCTTCCACAACTTTTTCTCACAAAGAAACTCATTTTAAACACAATATTTTTTGAAACATATTATCTTATTTAGGACAAGAACAAAGAGGAAGGACAAGAATTAGGAACCAGAATAAATGTTTCTGGAAGACAGGTGGCTTCAAGAGAGGATTAAAAATACATATTTAAATGAGTAAAATTTTATTAAGATTATTAGGTGAAGTGCTGGGATATTGCAATTCAGTGGTAAAGTACAAGCTTAACATGTGCAAGACCCTGGGTTCAATCTGAGCATCAAAGAAACAAAGGAAAAAATTACTAGGTGAATTAAACACTGAAGAAAAATTGCAGAGGTTTCTAAATATGTTTTTCTAATCATGATACCTTTAGAAGTGTCCTTAAGAAGTGTCTCTAGGTCAAGTATGCACTTTCTTCCAACATGTTCATTCTTAATAGAAGCAAATCTATATTTCAATTATTCATATGTTTTGAGATTTTAAGGGCCACTTTATAAGATCGACTTGTATTATTATTGTTTTCACCTTATGACTTAACCCTATGAACTTATTTTACAGTGTCAACTTCTGCAGTTTTACATTGTTTGTGTTTTCTTACACAAATAGTGATACCTAACACATTTTGTATTTGTTTTTCCCCCAGAATTCTTTTAAAGTTATTTGGCACTGTTTTTGTCAGTAATAGCTAATACAACTGAAAATAACTAATATTATGCATATTAGCTTAGCTGGACACATAGAAATACCCTGCAGCATCCTCCATATAAGTTCAGGAACAATTTTGGAGCACTACATCCTCTTCCCCCACAACACTTCATATATCTTATTTAACACACTGCCTTTTGGAGTAAAGATCTGGTAATAGTCTAAATGCCAGTCTACATATTATATTAGTACAACTTAATTTTTCTTTTTTTTTTTTTTGCTATAAAAATGAACTGGAGTTCTAATATTTTCTTCCTATGCTTCTAGAGGTTAATCTTGCAAATTCACTCTGGAAACCCAGGTCAAGATAATCCCTAATGTCACTTCAGACTCACAAATGAAAACTTAATGGATGCAGCATTAGAAGAGCCCTGGCTTTCACTGTCTGTCTACTTTAAGAGCTCCTGGGTAATCTGCAAACTCAAGCCTCCTTCTTAGTGGTGCCAGAGAAACCCTCTATCCAGGAGACACTGAGAAAAATAAAATCCCTTGAGTGAGTTTTCTCCCACCGTGACTTAGAATAGAATGTGGATGAATCTACTCAGTGTTGGAAAAAGTGGATAATGTCACCAAGCAAAAACTACCAGCACACACAGATTGCTTTTGGGAAACCTTAATGGCTACAAGTGGGAGGAGTGTGATGGGTCATGTGTTTTCATGGTTGTTTTTCTGTGCAACTCTACTTTATGTGGGGAAAAACACTGAGCTATATTGTACAGAAAGTAACAGTTTTCTAAATTCAGTCTTTGTCATCTGGATTATTGCAAGTGCCACTGGAAGGGGAGGAACTCAGGCAGTCAGTGTGTGCCACTGCAAACAGGAGTTAACAAAGCCATATTCCAGGCAGTGGGTGGGACAATCTGGTCATAGGAGTGAGGATGACATCAAGAGTGAAAAGATAGTCATAAACATTTAGGAACAATTTGTTCTTTAGCAACAGGAGTTGGTTACCTGTAAAAATTTGTTTAAAATAAAAACAAGACCAAAAGATGACCTGGAATATATCTGAATATATCATGAAAACTAGCCTATCTCTTATTTTTAGGGATCTCCTAGAGATCCTAAAGCCTCTGATTTCTTTCTAGGGGTTAACCCAGAATCCTTCAAAAAGCTAAAGATAATTCCATCTTTAGAAATTAGTTGATTGGATATATCTGATGTTTTTATTTGTGTTAATTTTTCATACATAAGTTCATAAGCACTGCTATTATATTTCCTACATGAAAAGGCCGAGTTATTAATGATGTGAATCTTCACTAGGATCCTGTTACATGTCTGCATATCGAATTCCCTCTCATTTTCCCATGAAACTAGAACCTCTACACTCTGCCAACTTCACTCTAACCAAAAGTGTTCTTGCTTATTCTTGCATTAAAATATGAAACTTATTGACTACTCTTGCATAGAATTTGTGATCGACACATTTACTTTAGCTCTTCTATATGACACAGGTAAAAGAAACATCAACTTAAGAAGTCAACCAGCACCTGGTGAGTATTGCCTGTCAATTAAAAGTTTCTAACTTTACACACTAATTTTACACTTTTTCTACTTATAAAAAGGAAAAAAATAAACCAAACAACTTTAAAGATGAATGGAATCATAGTGCTAAACACTAGAAAAAAATCTATAGAAATGGTCCATTTTCTGTTCTTTAGCAAAAGAACATAAGGTTCACGAAGGAGCCCTGGTGGCTTGTGTACCTTTATAGTCAAAGGCAGAGGCAAGGACAGGGCTCAGAGTTCTGGGGATTCAGACATTTGGTCATTTATGTTGACTTCAGAGAAAAAGCTCATAGCAGCAACCAGAAATAGCTAGCCAATTTCATAAGGTGGTAAGGGGTCCTAAAAGGCACATAAAGACTTACATTTATTTGTTATTCAGGGCTGGGAAGACAGTTCAGTTGCATAAGGGTCTATCTGGCAAGTGAAAGGTCTTAAGTTCCATCCATACACACACACACACACACACACACACACACACACACACACCCCTAAAAAGAAAGAAAATGAAAGGTCAAAGCTATTTATAATGTTTGAAATGAAACGTGAACACAAATCTAAACTTTTATTTCAAAATAAATAATGTATTTCAGACATTCTTAGATATTTTCCAGTATGGTCCTATAACCTCTGTCATGTCACATCCCCTAACAGGGCTAGACAATGAGCTAACTCCATAGCTCACACCAGCTGGCCCTATGATGGCTGAAAAACAGGCACACAACCGTGCAACCAGACCCAACTGTCACATTCTATATGTTCTTTGATCTAAAGCCAATAGACCTCTTACAGCTACCACTCCCAATCCCAATCCTCAACATACTATTTCTGAGGGACTCAGGTTCTGTATTTAAGTGGGAAAAGGAATATAAATTAAAAGCACTATCATAATATTTTTCCACTGAGGAACATTATTCAGCCTCAGCAAATAAAGAAAATTGACATGTTATAACATGCATAATCCTCCAGGACTTAATGCTAAGTGAAGAGAGTCAGTCACAAAAAGATAAACACTGTATGATTCCACTTACATGAGGTAGAGTGTCAAAATCATTGGAACAGAAAGGAGAGTAGTAGTTGCCAGGGCCTATGGGAAGATAGAACAGGAATTACTGTTTACAGGGTACAGAGCTTGTGTTTTTCAAGATGAAGAGAGTTCTGGAGATGGATGGTGGTGATGGCTGCATACCATTAGAAATATATTTAATACTACTGAATTGCACACTTTAAAAATGATTAAATGGTAAATTTATGTCATGTTTGTATTTTATTTTCTATATTTAGGACAGGGTCAACAGGGTCTCACTACACAGATCAGACTCATTGATTCTCCTCTTTTCAGCCTCACAAGTGCTGGGATTACAGGTACACTCCACCATGCCCAGTCTCAATCACCATCTCAGTGTGACCCAGGGATGGGGCCGGCATGGCACACAGGGGATCAAAGTCGCTGAGCTCTGCCTAAGCAGGTGCTTTAGTTCATTGAACTACCAGGCTGGCCCTCATGCTTATATTTTATAGTAATAAAACAATACATTAAAATACTTTTTTAATTGAGATTTTACATTACTTACTTTCCTTTTTAAAGTTATGACATATATGAAGTGATCCTACTTCAAAATACAGTATTTTAATCTGTATTAATAATCTTTGAAAATACAAGTCGAGGAAGGCCTCTGAAATTCAAGCAATAAAACTAACCACTCAAAGTGTACTGAGTCCATAAGCTAGGGTGCTTCTGTGAAGGACTCTGTGCTGGAAGTGAATGAATAAAGCTCTAATGACAGATCCAAATTCAGTCATCACGGCATACCTCTATCTACTCATCCACACAACCACAAGCTTTTTGGGCATGTTTTCAGTTGCTTAATCTAGCATGGGGAGGTGGCTACATTCAGAACCCAAGGATCTTACTCTGAGCCAAAAAGCTGCTATTATCTCTTGTCAGAATAAAGTCAGGAGAGCACTGCTTTCCTTCCTTGGCCTTTTGCTTAAAATGGAGAATGTTTAATTTACTTGCAAAAAAATCAGGTATTTCTGTGATGAAAATTCCCACATACACATAATAAATATTCCTTATACTACCCAAGAAGAAAAGCAAAAAATAACTGGATCCTCTCCAAATTCATGCCTCACTCCACTGACCTAACTATCTGCCTTCAAATATGAAGATAAATGTGAATTTAAGAGTTTCTCTTTTTTAATTTAATTTTATTTTTTTGCAGAACCAGGGTTTAAACTCAAGTCCTTGCACTTACCAGAGAAGTGCTTATTCCACTGAGCCATCTCCCTGGCCCTTTAATTTTATTTTTAAGAGAAAAGAGTAAAATTTCAAAACAAGATAATAGGAGAGTAACAAGGGTTAAGACATTGTGTATTGTTATCTTCGTTACTCACAGTATAAGATATAAGTACTTGATTGTCCAAACAATATTAGCACAAACTTTTCAATCAACTAAGAGAAATCAGTATATATATAATATATATACATATCTTTTCCTTCTTTTCATTCCCCCATCCCAGGTTCTCTTTCCTTTTGAACAGTCTTTTTCATTTTACAATATCTATTGCATGTTTTGGATCTTACATTATACTTCTCACACTAGAGAGACAATATAATGTCGATACATGTGAGCCTGGCTTATTTTGCTTATGAGTATGGTCTCAAATTGCACTCATTTACCTATAAAAGTCTCAAGTTTATCCTTCTTTATGGATGAGTAAGTATTCTACTATATTAAAGGACCACATCTTTTTTTATCCATTCCTCGGTTGATGGGCATTTGGGTTGTTTTCAACATCTAGCTATTGCAGATTGTGCTGCTGTAAACACGGGTGCACATATATTGCTGTGGTATAATGTTTTTAATTCTTCTGAAAAAATACACAGAAAAGAAATAACTGGGTCAAATGGGACCTCCAATCCTAAGTTTTTGAGGAATCTCCACACTGATTTCCACAGTGGTTTACCAGCCTACATTCCCACAAACAGCAGAAAAGGATTACTTTTCCCCTAGTCTTGCCAGCATGTGTGTGTGTGTGTGTGTGTGTGTGTGCGTGCGTGCATGGTACCTGGGACTGAACTCAGGACCTTTCACTTGCCAGGGAGGTACTTATTTTTCTGAGCTATTCCCTGGCTCTAAGCATTTGTTATTAGCTGACTTCTTGATGGCAGCCATTCTTTCTGGGGTAAGATAGAATCTCAGTGTTATTTTTATCTCTTGAATGACCAGTGATGTTGAAAATTTCTTCATGTATTTATTTGCCACTTCTACTTCTTCATCTGAGAAGTGTGTATTTATATCAGACGTCCATTTTTTGATTGGGTCTTTGAATGTGAGGGTCTGATTTTTTTTTTTTTTTTTTTTAGTTCTTCATATTTTCTTAAGTAATTTTTTTATCTGAGAAACACCTGGCAAACAATTTTTTTCCCACATTGTGGGTTGTTTTTTTCACTCTGTTGTTTTTCCCTTGCTGTGTAAAAGCGTTTTAATTGGATGAGATCCCAGCTGTTATAGTTCCTGTGTGACCAGGGTTTTATTCATAAAGTTTCTGCCTACACCAATGTCTTCAAGAGTTTTACCTAGTCCATCTTCAGCAGATTTAATGTTTCTGTTTTAATATTTAGCTCTTTGATCTATTCCGAATTTCATTTAGTGCATTGTAGAAGATATGGGTACAATTTTAATCTTCAGCACATGCAAAGCCACTTTCTCCAGCACATGTATGAAAAAGCTGTCTTTTTCCAGTGAATGTGTTCAGCACCTTTGTCAAAGTCCAGGTTGCTGAACATGTCTAGAGTTGTTTCTGCATCTTCTAATCTGTTCCATGAGTTTAACAGGTTGGTTATTCCTTGTTAAGATTTCAAATAGCAAGTAAATCAATGATGCATATAGATAATTATTGCTTCCCATGTATACTTTTAGAATGTAAAGGCTAACATTTTAATTGGTATTCAGATATCTGTCAATTATTTTTAACCAACCAGGGAAGTGAGTTAGTAACAAATGGGAATGGCAGAGTAAAAGGCTATCCTTGCTAAAACTTTCAAATACTTTAAATGTTAGCTATGCCCTGTCGAGTCCTTCTACTTTGGACAACCAATGTAGCAAGCATGCGAGACATATTGCTTGGACCTCTCATCTTAGCTGTGACATTTTTTATCTCGTGTTCTACCATCAATAGTGACCTACTTGCTATACCACATGGTTTTCCAACGGGGGCTTTTGATGCTCACACATGGGAAACACAATTATTTTTATATTTAGCACAAAATGTAGCCGTGCGCCATTTTAAATTATTTTCAGTTCAAGATATCTGTACTCATTTTGTGGCCATTTTTTTGGCTTGGTCATTTTGAAACATATGTTTGTGATTCCTTAACAAGCTTTTACCCTTTTTAAAAAATTAAAGCAATCTATGAAAGTATTAGATCGTAACATTATCTAATAAACTGAAAAACTGAAAAAATGCAAGAGTCATGTAGCTACTTATCTTTTTTGAAAAGCTGATCATAACTAACCTTTGTTAAAGTAACAGGAAACAATACTGATAATACCATTTAGGTCTGAAATTTTTATAAAAATGAAAATAACCTTTTAAAAGGGCACACCAAAACTGATACAGACATAATAGAAATATACCCCCCAAACCCACAAGTTTTTATAAAACCTATACTTAAAATGTAAAAACTCACTGAAAAACAATGCAAGAAAACATTTTGTACAACAAAAAACGCCTGAGGATAACTCCATAATATTGTTTTACTAGGCAAAGTTAATACTGCTTCCAAAACTAAGAAAATGTCTTTCAGGAAGATACCTAGAAGAATACCTAAGTCAAATGGTATTTCTAGTTTTAGATTTTTGAGGAATAGCTATATTGATTTCCACAGTGATTGTATTACATTTCTACCAAAATGTAGAAGCATTCCTCATTGTAAATTATTAATAAAGAAAAAACAAAAGATAGACCATAGAAAATCAGAAGAGAGATCTTTCTCAAATGGGAAGGGGATCAAGATATAGAAAAAGGGAGGAGGGAGTGGAGGGAAAAGGAACGATAAAAGCAATTAAGATTTGCTACGGATACCTACCAACTCCACACAATGAATGTAAATATTATGTACTACAAATATGTATTAATAAAAAAATTTAAACTGTCTTTTCTGGTTGGCTTTGATCTGCAAACCCTAAAGAAATGAACAAAAAACTCCACATCCTAATGAAAAATACTAGTTTTATGTCACTTGTGAATAAGCAAATCCCTAACACTCAACCAAATCTCCAAAACAGATATCAGGAATCTGCAAAGCACCTATTTAAGTGAATTTCCAAAACTCCATGGCTATGCAGCTCCTTTTGTGAATCATAAAGGACCTTTCAAATCACAGTGTTCACACATGGAAATGCACATGTCCCACTTTGCTTCTGCCAAAGAAGCGTCACCACCATTCCTCTAAAGCACTTGGGAAATAGTCCAGCAATGCGTATATACCCTTTAGAGATTTTTTTCTCATCACTTATGCTTTTGATATGCATTTTGTATAACCTCATGCTGTTTCTTACCCACGTGGCTTTGAAAGAAAACAAAAAAGGAGAAAGTTTTGGCTGACCCATAAAAGAGGCAATCTATTGTATATGAAAACTACCCTCCTACAGGCATGCTCTCAAGAGCTATGCAGATCTGTGAAATTTAAACAGCAGCACATAGTGACCCAGGCCTTTAATTATTGGTCTCATTTTCGCTCGGATTCTGCTGAACTCTTACACAATTATACATCCAACTCTGCTCAGGTTTTAAGTAAAGACAAAATGAGGAAGAAGGGGGTTCCTGCTATGATGCACAGGAAAGAAGTACAATAAAAACTCCAAAACTTCCTCTTGCCTTTTTTTCCTCTTCATTTTTTCTTATTTGCTTCTGAGACAAAATAAAAAACAATCCGCAAGAACTAGATCAAAGTTTACTTTCAAATACAGATGTATTTTGCTCATCATAAAATTTAGATCTGTTTTTGGAAATATGATACAGGGAATTTAACTCGGAAGTGTGTTTCATAGTAAGCAACTTTAATGGGCTTTTACGAGTGGGGACGTCCGGAGACAGACAGCAACGTCAAGCGACCGATATTCTATGTGGGGATATCAGAGCTTTCGGGGTCACCTGGAGACGGTGGGGAGATGAAGAGGAAGGAGGGGGCTGCAAAGCTCTTGTTTATTGGTGATTTATTTAATTGAGTGGTAGTCTCACACTGCAAGCCTCAGGAAATAATGCCTCACAGAGCAAACATCTCAGAACAACAGAGAAAACACAGAAGTATCCACTTTAGTGAGAAAAGGGATAGCCAGAGAAAAAAGGACTCTGAAGGGAAATACTGCTTTACTTCTGTTAATTCCTTCTAAATTATTATATAAGGAAAAGCTATTTTTCAATTTGAACCTTCACAATTACTTCAGAATAATTAAGGATACAGTTCTGAAAAGAATGTTTCATAGATACATGAGTTCAAATGAAAAAGAATATATTGTAGAAAAACAATTTTGTTGTACGTCAGTGAATTTATCACTATAAATGATCATGTAATTATAATTACTTCAGTTTATGATGCAGCCTTAAAAGTGTTGATGTATTTATAATTATAATAATAAAAAATATAGAGCATTATTTCCCTCTGTACTAGGCATTTTTCTCCCTTCCTTTCTTTTTCTCTCAGTACTGGGCACTGAACTCAAGGCCTTGACAATGAGCTACATTTTCATAGCCCTTTTTTATTTTGAAATAGAATCTTTCTCACTTACTTGGGTGACTCTAGATTGGGTTCAAATTTCCAATTTTCTTGCCTCAGTTTTCCAGAGTGCTGGATTACATGGAAGTATCACCATGCCGGGGTGTGGGTGTACTAGGCTTTCTTGAAACTTACAAAACACTATTGTACTAAGTGTATCTTTTCTCCAAAGAACTTTGATATATATTTCTCTTGCCCTCTCTCTGTCTCCCTTTCTCACTCTTTCTCTCAAACAAAATTAATTTTGCTAGTATTCAATTTTTTTTTTTCTTTTTCTTTTTTGTTTTTTGAAACAGGGTTGAACTCATTATGTCGTTCAGGCTGGCCTTGAACTTGCCACACTCGTCCTGCCTCGGCCTTCCTAGTACTAGGGTGTGGGCTACCACATCCTGCTTAATTTCCAAATTTTGTAGGACAAAAATCTAAGATGGATGTTTTCAGACTTAAATGACAGTTGGAATTTTACCTTATATTTAGAATAGGAAATAAAAGTTATGGATTTTTAATTGAAGTTTTAATCAAAACTTCCAAATATATTCATTAATGTAATCACTTGTTCTTTCACTCACTTTACAAATACTGCTAAGGTTCCTGACCTCCTGCAATTGACAGTCCAGTGAAGGAGACATATAAAATAAGTACCCAAATGAATACATCACATAAGACTGTGGCAAGACTATGAAGAAAACAAAACCAGGGCAGAAACAAAATCAAGGTAGAAGGAGAGGAGGCCCTAAATAGACAAACATGATAGTCCTGGGAAATGTGTGTGAAAGGTGAACATAGAGGCCAGGGAGGAGATGATGGAGGTGTGGAAGCTGCCCCAAGCAGAGGGGATTGCCAATGCAAAGGGGCACAGGTGAGAACGAGAATTACTTATTAGCGTGACAGCCAAGAATTCTGGTGGTTGGAAATTTGAGTGCGAGCAAGAGGTTAAATACTAGGATCAGAATTGGGCAGCGCCCCATCAGCAAAGACACTATGGGCCCTGGTGGTCTTGAGACTCTTCCCAGCAAAAGGAAACCACAGATAATAGGACAGGATATGCACAGACAGACACAAGTCCAAGCCCCAGCTTAGCCGCTTATTAGTTGAGTGACCCAAGCAAACTTCTAATTCCTGTTGGATGCTAAAGTCCTAATTCATAAAAGGGCACTAAATATAAAATGGCTGGCTGCAATCATCAGTAATTATCCATCTTGTTAACATGATATAAAAAGTTAATAAAAATTTTTATATTCAAATAGATCTATACTATAAGATAATACTCTGGAAATACAGAATTACTGAGAAATAAGCAAATTATTTTAATCTTTTATTCTGTAAAGATCCTATAATTATTAAGTACAAACAGATATAAATTAGCACATCTCAATTCATCAGGGCTTATTGTGGTTCTAATCAGAATGACGATTGATTTTGGCTCATCTCTGTCCTTAATTAGCCTGCACTGTGGCTTTTTTCTCTGTCTATCTAGGCCTTGCCATTTTGTATCCAGAAATGTGTAGCAGTTTAATGGAACCCACCAACCTCACACCAGTCATGAGGGGAACTTCAGTTATTTTCCAAATCACAACACGAAGTAAATACAGTTGCCTGCCAACATCTGTCCCTCACCATACTTCCCCCAACACACACGCACGCACACGCATGCACGCACGCACACACACAAACACACATACACACACACACACACACTCACTCATGTTTTTGCTAACAGAACAGATTTTGCTTAAGTTCACTTCTCTCAGGCAATGACGCTTTGCTACTGACTGACTGAGAAATGGGTTTGTCAGTCAGTTCTCTGGGAGTCTTCTAAGAAATGTTTTCATGTTCTGGAATAATGACCTTGGAATGGGGGGAACATTTTCATTTTCTGTACTTTAGACATTGTCATGTCTACAACTGACATCTAAGCTGCTGCAGTCACCTTGCAAATAAGAAAAGGACTTGTTCTACAGTGAAATGCCCCTGAGAACAACACAGACAGAGATGAAAAGAACCTATATCCTTGAGGATGTCATGCGCCTTTGGATCAACCAAGCCAACCATGGGTCCTACTTCTTGCATGATATAATACAGTCCTTCCTCTTTATGCCAGTTTGATTTAGAGTCTTGTTTTGTATATAGAGAGAAGATAGCAAGTTGCCATATTACCTTCATGTGGGCATTACTACTTTGAGAAACTACTCATTTTTCTGTCTGAGAAGTTTAGAACTGGAGCTAAGACTCTGACTCAGTGAATTCTAAGAATCCTAGAATATGGAATAGACCTTTGATTTGCAAAACTGGAATAGTTACCCAGAAATGCCAAAGTGGAAACACACTAGAAATCACAAAATGAAGATAGTACTGTGGCACAAATGGCCAGCACCAAATGGCCTTTCTGTGGCTTTCCTACCCATTACAAACATTTAACTTCTATCTATCGGGGACATTTGTTCTTCTTCTAAGATCTAAATGAACAATACATTCCCTGGGTCTTTTGTTGCCCATGTCTATCTGCTTAGTAAGAATTGTCACAGATATCATGTAAAATCATCATAGGTCCAGGTATAGGCCAGATGTTAAGGAAGCAAAAGTAATGGCATACTTGCCTGGGACAAGAGGACTATGCAGGAGTAGTACTCCAGAGAAGATGTGAGAGCTCAATTTGTGGAGGATCACCTCAACAACTCTCCTTGAAAGAAGGGCGGTTATCTTCATTTTGGCTAAACCTGGCCCTGTTTCCATGCATTGATATATACAGAGCTGGCTAGGAGTTTTTCTTATTCCTTCAATTGGCATTAAGCAATGTAAATTGGTCCAGCCCAGGTGATGATGTATAGTGTTTGAAGCAAAGCAACAGGTCAGTGTTACTCTGCCCCAGAGAACATGTGTGAGCTGGGCAGGATGGAGAGTGGTGCTCCACACTGTAAGGCCGGGAGGAAGCCTCGAGATAAGACACTGACTTCCCAGGATGAAAAAAAATGCACATCAGAGGTGAAACACTGGCACCAGAGCACTAGCTACTACAAATTGTGTTATGCAGGTTATTCCTTCTGCATATCCTTCTTTTTGCATAGTGCAGAGGTGATTTCAGAACACCCAGTATGCCCAGCTCATAGCACTCGTGTACTTCCTGTGAGATTCTCACGGGCACTCATCCTCACGCCACTCCCTTCTTCAGAAATTAATAAAATTCAGGTTCGGCTCTGGGTCAAGGCCTTTGTTCCCATCAGCCATCATCCTAGCTGGACTTACGACCCCCTTAGATCCTGGCCATTTTGTATGTATAATTGTATCTTTATGCTGTGGGTTGCACTGGGAGAGGGAGACTGGGAATAATTCCTTAGAATTCCAGTAAGTTTTCTACAGGATTACAAATATAAACTTTTAGGATTGTGATGAGGACTAAAATGGGCTTTCTAGATGGTGGGGATTGGTAACCAAAAAAAAAGATTACATAAATATCTAATGTTTCACAATAAGATAAATAATCAGTATGGCTTGAAACTAAAATAACCGTTCCTAATAAGCATTCTTCTTACATGAAAATTATAGAATTATAGTCTAGCACATAATGGAGAGTAGAAAATTAATGTATCCAGATTTTATAATTCATACAATCTTTGAGAAACATTACTTAGAAAATGAAGTGAACATTAAAGCTGGTGAAAGTGCGCTAGAGACCATAATTAAAACAGAATAGTAAATGGTGCCTTAGCTCTTGAAAGGGTCACTATCAGAATTCCACTTAACGTCTCCATTACTTCATAAGAAAAGTAGAAATTCATTTAGTGGGAGGACGGTATCTAATTGTGAGATGTTGCCAGGACACAGGACAGTGTTGGAAAAATACATGAAGAGGTTAGAAACAATGCAATTTAATCAGGTAGATCAGAAAAACAACGAATGAAGAGCAGAAAACTGAAATGTATGGGCAATAATTCTGAAGGGAAAGAAAATATGACAACTGTTGACACTGCCTATAATGCAATAACGTAATCTTAAAAGAGAAGCAGGCAATGGTTATTTAGAACAACAAATTAAGAAGTAAACAAAGAATACGTTGGTCTGTACGTCACATTTTTAAAGATGCCAGGGGAGGCCTGCCCTTCTCCCTGGTCTATGTATACTGGCTTAGTCTCTGCAAAAAGCTTCATTTCCTTGGTTGCAAAGACTATGTATCTGTTGTTGGCGGAGCCTTCTGATCTTGCCTCTTAGTGATAGGAAAGTGAGCGTGAGGTGGTAACTGTGATTAAGCAGGTAAAGAGGACTGTCACTGGCAGGCATGAGTAAGGTTTTGCGAGGCTAGTTACTTCTGCATTCTCTAAGGCTGTTAAAACATGCAATATATCCTGTCACAGAAACACATTGGAATTCCCTGTGAAAATCCTTTGAGAATGGTTAAAGAAAAAAATGCAGTTACTCTTGCAGGGAAAAGATTAATGGTCACACTGATTATAATTCATCTTTTAAAATAAAGTACAGTCCTTACCTGAAAAGGTAACAAGAGTATCAAGAAAAGGAAAAATTATTGAAAGGTGGGGACTGAACTAAGAAGAAAAGTTGAAATCAGGGACACTTAAAAGGTTAAGGGATGCGCAAAGTGTAAGAGAAAAAAGATTTGCTATCTAGAACATTGAAAGGCAGCTTCAAGAAAATGCAAAGCAAAATGCCACAGGGAGAACACTTAAATTTTATTCCTTTTTGCAGGGAAAGGGACCAGCTGATCTGCCTCTACACCCTCAGTTGAAGCCTTCCCTAAGGCTTTCTCAGGCCCCAAATTCAAAGGTGAAAGGGGCAAAACCCTAGGATATGGAAAAACAAGTATTACTTATTAATGAGACACAAAAGAAACCAATGTTCGAACTCGTGACCTAATCCAGGGTTGCTCATCTACTCTGTGGCCTTTAACAACTAAATACCTTTCAAACACAATTATTCAACTTTCTAATCTATTCTTGGCAGTTATTGAAAGAAAATACCTCATACACACAGAGAAAATTAGGAATCTTGATCTCCTGGATCCTCCAGGTCTCCATAAACTCTAACATAAAACATTACCTTAAGGGTCTTGAGGGCTGCAGAGATAGCTCAGCAGTCTAAGCACCTGTCTGGAAAGTGAAAGGACCCAGGTTTGATCGCTAATACTGGTGCTATGGCAAACCTGGAATCCCCGGGTGGGCTGAGCCAGCCACCAAGACTGGGCGTGGTGGCACACACCTGTAGTCCCAGTGCTGGGGAGGCTGAAACAGAAGGATCAATATGAGCCCAAGCTGCATAGTGAGACCCTATGCCAAACATATAAAATTAAAAGAAAAAGAAAAAAGGGAAAGGCCTTGAATTCAGGCAGTTATGCTTAAATTCAGTTGAAGAGTAAACTCCACCTGAACCCAAGGTGTGTATATAACCATGTAATGCAGCTCCCAGTACTAGTGCTTACATATGTCACCAGACTACATCATAAATAAGACTATGTCAGGGACTAAGATTTCTAAATGAAAACTGTTAAAAATATTAGTCTCTGAACTAAAAATCTACTGCAATAATTTTCCCATCACCCTGAGTTTTGGATACCAGCATCCCTTAGGCACAGCATCATCTTGCTCTTCAAGGTCTCTGAAACAAGACATTACCAAAGCTACCTAGTAACCCACTTTGTATGGGGAACGGAACCAACCCAAGTGTAGCTTTAGAAGATGTGAGAGTGAGGCTGTCCCTAGGATCAAAGTGGGGCCCACGAATCAGCTACTCTTCAAGATACAAAGGGTACATGTGCAAAAGAAGATGCATGGGGACAGCCTAGAAGGAAGACAGTGGGAGATATCCTTGAAGAGTAACACAGAACAGTAGTGAGAGAAGATAAGGTATGAATGAAGCAAAGGAACTTTGAAAATGGGTGGGGTGGGAATAGATGGGCATTCTATGAAGTGCCAAGTGTTGGTACTAAAGCTGAAAGTGAAGCCCTGCATTTCAGTTATTACTACATTCAGACTTTTGGTGGCATCTTTCTTTATTCACATCCTTGTAAGATGTCCATTTATAATTCTTTGTAGCTTCTAGTGAACTTATCAAGGTTCATATCATCCTTTACCCTCTTCTATTTTCTTTTTACAGTTATTGTTAATATACAAAGCTAAAACTAGAATGAAACTTTCCTAGCTCAATGACTGCTCTCTATTCTTACTACTTCCTAAGTAACATTTCTTGAGAAACTACAAGATAAAAAGTATAGTCTTTGCCTTCAAGAGGCTCCCAGTCTGACTACAGAACACAGGAGATAAGGGCTCTCCCTATGGAGGATATATCAAGCCAAGAGGGAATACAAAAAAGCTTTGCCAAGGTGTGAATCCTTAAATTTTGATTTAGCAAAGCAAAGGAGACTTACTATCCATGATAGGTACTTAATTAGTATTTGGTAATTAATTTCAGCTCATTTTGCTTTGTAATGATTACCTAGAAGAATACTTAAGGCTGGGAGGTAGCTATTAGCACCTTTATTTTAATTGTCAATTAAAAAGATAAATCTATCCATTTATAAAGGTTAGAATCTGAAAAGAACACTATATCTTCTCTTTGGCTGGGGATGGGGAGTACACTCATAATTTTTCCAATTACAAGGCATCTTCTTGTTCTATTTATTTCATGGCAAAAGTTTTAAAAGCCTTCAAAAAGCACATTTTGCTCACTTGAAATATGTGTGTACATTTTAGCATAAAATATACTTGGCAGCTTCTAACATAATTGGATGGCTACGCCTTACAAAAACTTGATTTCTTTTTAATCAAAATTTTAGAGCCATACTGGGTTTCTTGCCAGTGCAGCAACAGTGAGCAATAAATACATCATTAGATCAATGGTGATCTGATGATGGATCACTCAAAAGATACTTCCAGCCAGGAAGAATAAGACCAAAAGTACCATTGTGCAGATTAATAGAATATTATTTAAAACACAGATACCACATTAATATAACAGGGAAGAAAACACTGTAAAACAGAATGGAACAGTTATGGGTTTATGACATACAGAAGTGATCATGGATTTTCCTAAATACTTGAGCACTGTTATATGTGGCTCTGATTAGATCCAGAGATGAGAAGGAAAAAGTTGTAAAAAAAGAACCTAACCAGGGGAAGGCCTGCTGCTATAATAAATTATTTAAAGCCAGCAGGGTGAGCAGGTTGTGAAGACAATATAAAACAGAATCAATGCCCCAAAGAACCCAAACCATCCGCACCTCTATAAATTTCTTACCTCCCTGTCTGGCATTTTACTAGTGGTATTTCTTTCCCACATGCTCCCCCTCCCACCCCACCCCAACCCTTCACTTCTAGCCCAGTTCTTTTCTCAGAGCTTAACATTTGTTTTTCTTGTGTAACCCAGGATCTGTTGTCTTCTGTTATGTTTTCTACTTGTATTAGGAGTGTCTGTGAGGCCACAGATGAATGCATCTGTCACTTCATTCATCTGGATCTTAAATTTCTCAGTGACACCATAAGCTGGGGATATCTAACACGGTCCACATATCAACATGACTTTAATATCATCCTTTACCCTCTTCTATTTTCTTTTTACAGTTATTGTTAAATCTACAAAGCTAAAACTAGAATAAAACTTTCCTAGCTCAACGACTACTCTCTATTACTAGATTGAAATTCAACAGCAAAGGTAGGAGCCTGAAGGGGGTATTTTGAGAAGCAGCAGTAAAAATGGCTAAAATTTAAGTATTAGGAGATGTTAAGAAAATAGATTGACTTGAAAAATGACTTTTCTTTAAGTACATTTCACCATGAGAACAAGAGCAAGGAAAGAGTCCGAAACTTAAAAAGAATTTTTCAAATACAAGTTAGATGCCAGAGTATGCCATGGCAAAAAATATATATATATATAGTGTTACATAGAAGCTTGCAATGACCTATGGCCCAGTTTCAAGGAAAGCAGCATTCTACTGTAGGCTTTTTATTTTTTATACTGGGCACAAATCAGAGCCATTGTATGATCAGGATACTTCAGGATTTTCAACTTTTCTAAGTCCATTAAATCATGCTGAAGCTAAGGCAAATGAAATATAAGTAATGATGTTTTGTGAGGACAAAAATATTAGCAGCATAACCTGATTATAAACAAAATATCACAGGACTAAAAGAGACATCTAAAGAATTCTTCGTGACTCTTCTTGTAGTCTTTACTCCTATTGAGCTCTATGACCTTTACCAAATTACTTGCCTCTTTAGGTCAAGGTTGGATGGTGGGGTTAGGGTCACTGAATTATCATATCTTGTGGTTAAGTTTATAAAGAAAAGTGTAGCAAAATCATATTCACTATGAGAAGAAAAGGAAAGTGTTAACTACAGATGACATAAATGACAAAGCTTAATCATATCAGATCACCACACTACTAAATAACACAGTTTAAAACATAAGGCAAATTTCTCAGTTGCTGTTGTCACCTTTGAATATGAAAAGACAGACTCTAAATATTATCCTTTTATAGCTGTAATTTGCTCATCTGGAACAAAGTGGGGGAAAAAATCATTGTCCTGAAGACTGTTAAGAAAATGACTATCAATATGGCTGCCAAGTGTTTCTTTAAACAGAAATTGCTCCCTAAATGTACCAGTGATGATCCAATGGTTTGGGACAACCCAAATTCAGTGCATAGCCATGTTCCTTTATCATGAGGGAAGTAAAAATTCTGGGCACTTCTGATCTCTGGCAAGTCATTTGGGCCTTTTAGTACTTGAATGATAGAAAGGGGGAAGAATAACTTCTGTTAGATCCATTCTCTTTCAAATCTTATTTAAGAGTTTTATAGGAAAAGTATGCCAATCTGATATGGGAGACTAGAACCCAAAAATCAATACAAAACAATAAATAAAAAACTACTTGGTAATAATTAATAAATCAAAATTGGCACTGATTTCAGTGAAAACAGAAATAGTAATTCTCTACACATTTTCTTTGATGATGAGAAAATACACCTAATTATTTGGACAGCTCAAAATACTTCAAAATACTAGTCTTCTGATTCACAGAAGACAAGTTTCCCTGATCTCAAAGGTAGGTAGTTGAAGACAGTTTGTTGGCTGGCAACAGGGCAGGCCACATCTTCCCAAGGAGATACCTGACTTGCACTGTACCAGCCTAGCAGAAATGTATACTGTGGTGACAGCCCCAAACCTACAAGGGCTTTTAATGAGAGAAAGATATTTCTTCTCCTACCCTCCAGGGGAAAATGACCAAAATCTGTACTACAGCTGGCCAAGTCATACCAGAGCTTCCAACAAACCCAATGTTATAGAGGTAGGTGGAGAAGGGGTCAAAATTAGGGAGGCATTGTAACTTACCATGCTTCCAAGATTTCCTTAGAATTGGAGCCAACTTGGAATTAGGATTCTTGAACACTTTCAAAACCACGACAAAAGGGGCCCATTGTTTGGAAAGAGAGTTAATGCATTACAGCACCAATAAATTTCATAAGGCCAGTAAGTGCCACCAGTGAAAGTGTTCTTTTATAAATAACATTCTAATATTTTTGGAAATGTGGTTTCCTGATATAAGAATCATTTGGGGGTGCTTATTGGAAATGCAGTTTCCTAAGTCCCACCTAGGCCCCAGACTGAATCCCTGGGAATGGAGTTCAGCTCAAGAACTGAATTTCTTGAAGAAACCAATAAACTTGGATGATTTATATCTAAGTCAAAGAATTATTGTGTCTATAGAATTCATCACATATTTAGACACACATATATTAAGAACTTGTATATTTTCAAACAAAATTTATGTGCTATACATATGAAAACAAGCAGGAGAGATAGCTCAGCAATCTAAGTACCTGCCTGGCAAGTGCAAGGACCCATGTATTATCCCCTGTACCACATGCCATGCGAGCCACTGAAACCGGGTGTGGTGGTGCACACCTGTAATCCCAGCATTGGGGAGGCTGAAAACAGTGGATCACTGTGTGTCAGAGCTGTGTAACAAGATCCTGTACCAAATAAAATAAATAAATAAACAAACAAATAAACTGAAAAAAATTTGAAGTGAAAACTACCTTTTAAGAGTTCTTAAAACCATTCCAGTTTATTCTACCCACATATAATGAACATCACTATTAACATACAGTTACTAGTATAAAACTGTTGTGAAAATGTCAAAAGTACTTCTCAAAAACATGGCCTTTATTGTCATTCAAAGTAATTATGCTATTAAAAGAATAATTTTTTTAAAAATATCAGTTATATGGTTGCAGGAACTTACTAAGCTCTAATGCTCCTGTCACATCCTTTTAGTCACCAGAATTTTTGTGATAAAGTCTTATTATTTTTAAACTACAAATTATGAACCATTATGACTAATGATTAGGTTAGAAATGAATTTATGTCCAAGTTATAAATTCCTAAAACTATATTTCATTAGAATTATTTAAGCAAAAAAAAATTACTTAAGCAGTCTTAATTCTAGTCTGTGATACAGCTCTGTTTACTTCTATTAAGGTGGCCTTTTGGGGTACAGACTAATTCATTTTTAATGCATTTTCTTAGGAAGCAAAGGAAAATATACACACTGCTACACAGCAGTAAACCAGTGTTGCACAGAGATGTGACAAGCACATTTTTCCCCCATGGGGATTAATTTTTCTCCTATAACCCTCCCAATCATGGCTATAATTACTTTACAAAGTACACTTTGCCATTTCTAGAGACAATATCCCGCCCTACCTTCCTTCTCACAAAATCACAAGTTTCAGCCAAATAATGAATGAAAATAGAACTTGAGAGACAGGCTTTGTTTGTAGCATGTTGTTTCTGCTAAGGGTGGCCCCTACCCACGCTCCACCCCAGTGCTGACTGAAGTGTGCATGCTATGTTTTAACAGATGGGCAGGCTGGCGGCTGCTGGGCTGTAAAACAGGAACGCGGAATCTGCACCGAGCGGCATTGAACCGAATGCTCGTAAAGTTCATGGACATACACTGACCCAGACAGACCAGGCAGATGCACACATGCTTACACATCCATGCTCACCATGCACCCCGCGGCTAGAGGGCTCATCCCTAAGACCCAGGGCAAGTTCAAAGCTGAGCTGCCCTTGATATATTTCTACCTCATTCACCTATTAATTTTACACACACACACACACACACACACACACACACACACAGAGTACAACTCTCATACAGACATACACACAGCTACATATATCGATGTTTTATGTTTTCCAAAATATCTAAATATTCCCAATTTAAGACTCAATTTTCTCTAGTACTCTGAACAAGCTTTCATTCTTGTCAATTAATAATGACAAGATAACATTGTACTGAATCCTATTGAGTCCACACATAATATAACCTGAATGAATGCAATTGCACACAGAAATACAAGCTGCTTTTACCATCAAAAGAAAAAGCTAAAACACTAACCCGGACCGACCCTCAGACTAAGTGTCAGATGTAACCTTGAGTCCTCCGCCATCAGTCATGACACAACTTCCTCACTTGAGCACACAGGTGCTCAAACGCACCCCCCTGACCTGCCGCGGGTCCACTAGCCTTGCCTAGGACTGCCTGGGCTGGAGCTCTGCGTGGACAGCGGCTCCCGGGGCCGCCGAGGCGCCGGGACACTCCTCACCGACGCAGACAGACGCAGAGGTGCGGGCCTGGGGGTGCGCCCGGGAAGGGCGCGGGGTTTGGCGCTCACAGAAAGCCAGGACTTTGCAAACTTCAACGCCCAGCAGAGCTGTCAGCTCCCTTCGCCTCGCACCCCCAGCCGCCGGGGACCCCGGGGCCGCGCTCCTCCGCCCCGTCAGACGCGGACGAGTCAGGGCGCCTGGGACCCGCGTCGCCCCGCTGAGGCCGGGGCGCGAGCGCGCGGACGGCGGTGACTCTGCCAAGTTGGAGCGTCCCAGGGCCGGCAGGGATGCTCAGAAAACAGAAGTTGGGGAACTGGGGAGCTGGCCCCGCGCCGCCCGCCCGCCCGCCCAGACCGACGGCGGGGCCGCGCAGCGCCCGAGGCCACTCACCCTTGCCGCTGACTCCGGATCGCAAACCGACGCTCTGCGGCAGGTCCCTGGTCCCCAGCTGTCCCGCCCCGATGGCCGCTTACGCCCCACAGAGCCGGGGCACATTGGCTCCGGCAGGCACCTGACGGGAGCGCCGCGAAGGCTCCGCGGCCGCCCCGAATCGGCAGTCGTCAGGAGCGCGCCGACAACTCATGGACCTGCTTCTCGACTGAGGCTCAGCGCCGGGCTGAGGAGACCAGCTCGGGAGGGAGGCGGGGCCGACGCCGGGTGGGCGGGGCGTCCACCGGCCCGTGACGGGCGGAGCCGGCAGCCAATTGTGGTGGCACCTGGGCCCCAGGCTGTGGTGGGTGGTGCCTAGCGCCGGGCCCCGCCCTGTAGCCACTGTCCAATCGCTCTCGGCCGGGGGTGGACTGAGGAGGGCTGCGGGATGCAGGGAACTTGGCAGCTTCGAAGTGTGGAGGCTGCTGGCTGGAGCTGCTGGGCCGGTTGCGAGACCTGGACACCTCCGGAGGGGGGTGCGGAGCGGAAGGCTCCGGCCGGGAGAGGTCGTGAGCCCCGGAGCTTCGGCCCATCGGGGGGCTGTGGAGCGAGATGCCCAGCCCCACGCGCGTAGAGACCCGGTCGGCAACTCCAGTTCTGGGTGCCTGGAGGAGTATAGAGCTCCGCTGACCCGAGGAGCTCCAGCCGCTGGAGGAAACGAGGACCCAAAGAGGGTGAGACCCAGGCCAGGTCTTGTAACTGCCGGTGGAGGCCTAGGATGAGGATTGAGAGCTCTGGACTTCCTGAAAAGGTTCTGTTATCCGCCTGAGGGTGATCTCTGTAACAAACCTGCGGCCCCGCAGACCGCCCGGGAAGTTTAGCGCATCTTCCCTTCTCAACTTCAACCTCCTTCATGTTCTCTTAGGGACCATGTCAGAAACAGCAGTCGCTTCTTCCCCATCCAGGAAGTCCGGACACTTACTCAAAACTAAGAGCAAATGGGAGGTTTTGGGGCCCAAAGGCGCCAGAACCTGAGAGACCCTCCCTAGGGAGGCTGCCCTTCGGAGTGGCACCTGCAGTGGTTACTTCAGCTCCTGTGTCCTGGACCCTCTGGGACTCTGGAAGGGCCAGAATTAACCACTTTCTTGGAGCAGAAGCCTCAGAGCAAGCTACATCTATCCCACTCTGCACTTTCGGCTCCTCTTGCCTCAGGAGTACCTGGTTGGCTTGGAGACAAGAACCAACTCAGAAACGCAACAAGAGGATAGTGGGAGCCTGCGTTTCTGGTATATGTGCTGCTAAAGCCAGAAGGAGCCTAAGTTCTTGGGATCACTGAGCTGTAAATGGATATGGTCGACAATTTCTTTGAATAACTCACTATGTTGCAGAATGCTGGACTGTGTTGGATTGTGGTGTCGAGTTCAAGCACCTAAGTTAGTTGAATGTCAATGGAGTGTGCCCACTTTTGACAGGTGTAGACAAAGGAAGGGTTGTAGAAAGAAAAAATCATGATGTGTGTGTATAGACAGTACAGTTGGGATAGATAACGCTGTGCTTCTACATAATTCTATGAGAGGCAAGATCTGCACTAATGGTGGTTGGACAGGATATTATGTCGGCTTTTAGTACTATGGTCATCCACTAGGTAAATA
>PVKA01001316.1:0-17150 GCA_004027165.1 Ctenomys sociabilis | reverse complement strand
CAATTCAGCTATAAAAAAAAGATAAGTAAGCAACTACACTCTTAATTCACTGATAAGAGATGTCTGATATCTGTAATATAATATCATGTATGCACCTTGTACAATACCAAAACGTTATGAAAACAGTTTGCAATGTATTAATTCATCGAATCTGTATGGTGAAGGTGTCTTGAAACTGTCTGATTGACATTTGTATTTTAATAAAATAAAAATAAATGAAAAAAAAAAAAAACCAGAGACCAATGAGCCCTGGAAGATGGATTCATGAACCCCGCCCACCCAGCTGTCCAGGTCACTGGAACTACTTGCTTTCTTGGAGGACGGTCTTTTCAGTGTACACACACACACACACACACACACACACACACACACACACAGCTGTAAATGTAGAATCAAAAGCAGAGGCTTTGATGTTCTTACTTTGCAACTGAGACCTAAAATGTGCGCCAGTCATTAAGACCTCCATGTGCTTGACATGCCTGCCATCTAACTCAACTCATGTTAGATGAAATGTAAGAATACATAACAGGAAAGAGCCATGTTTCTTGGTACCCTGGCACTTTACCCATACACCTTCCCTTCCCTCTTGCTTCCACTCCCCAGCTGTTTAAATCATTGTCTCTCTCAAATCAAAAAGTGCTAGAACATAGACAGCTGTTCATAATGAAGCCACAGGTGTTATTTCAGTGGGTAGCTGGCCTCCATAGTCTTAGAGCATGGCTGACATCTCATGAGAATGTCATGATGAGATAACCAGGAAAAAGAATTTGTCTCTGAATGGATAGGACTGAAATGGCTCCTGTGACTTCAGTTGAGTTTCAACTCTGTCTCTTCAGCACTCTTTCTCAAGTGGGGAAAGGACCATTGGCAGGCTGCATAAGAGGACAAGACAGTCTGAAAAGTCCTTAGCAGGCCCTGAAAAATTGGTCAGTGATGCCTAAATTGCACATAAACACTTTGTTGCCCAGGAATCAAAGGACTAGTACAGGTATTCAATTCTAGGACTGGTACAGATGAAGAACACTATCTCATTTGATTGCAGGGCTTACTCAGTGTACTGTACTGCTGGATGACAGAAGAATGGCTCATGGCTAGAAAGAATTTACATTAAGTCTCTGCCCAAGTAAGGATAGAGCTGGAGGTTCCAGACAGTAGTAAAAAAAGTCTCAGAAGAAAGTAACTTCCTAACCTGGTTCTGGAAGTGTTAGCTTTCTATTTCTCTGACAGAAGATCTGAGAAGGGCAACCTAAGTAAGAAAGATTCATTTAGGCTTGTAGTTTCACAGGTTGTGGTCTACAATTGCTTGATCTCTTTTGGCCCATGGCAGCACAGTACCTCATAGTGGAAGCAAAGGGTATTTACCTCATGGCAACCAGGACACAAAGAACAGAGACTGGCTTCCTAATATCCCCTTCAAGGGCACACTCCCACTTTCTTTCAATAGGCTCCATTTCCATATCCAGTAGTGCCACAGGTTGGGAATGAAGCCTTCAACACAGGAGCCTTTACAAATACCTAAACTCTAGCAAACAGGAAAACTCCATAATGATCTGACTTTTAAAAACTGGATTCTTGGGGCTGGGCATATAGCTCAGCAGTATAAGCACCTGCTTGGCAAGTAAGGGTAAGGTCCTGAGTTTGATCCTCAGTAATGAAAAGAAAAAAAAAAAAAAAAAAGAAAACTAGATTCTTCTGTTTGCTTTCATGAATGTCTGCAAATATCTCCATAGAATGTTGTCTTGAACCATCATCTTTGACTGAAGTTCTCACTGAACAAATATCTTTCTTGGATTTTTTTTTTCCCCCACACTCCTGGATGTAACTAGAGAAGTCACACCATATGAAGTTTTTTTTCCATAAAATTATTTTTAAAATTACATTGCTAATAGGAGGGCAGCACTGGCTGGTAAATGTATTTACTTTAGATAAGGACAAAAATAAGTGAAATCTCCTTTTGTGATCAAAGTTAGAATTAAACAAGTGACTTTCACATCCTGAAAGTAATGTCTCTGAATGGATAGGACTGAACTGGCATTCAGAGGTTTTCCATTTGTTTCATACAGACATGTTCATCCACAGTCCCTGAATAAGTAACGGTTATTTTCTGTTGTTCAGTGGATTAAGTGGAAAAGAGCACATTTGAGCTATATTCACATTTCCACACCATCTTTTGTTGTAATTGGTTTTTAACAAAAGCATATCCATTGGACACAAGTCATTGTCCTTTGTTTGGCAGTTTCCCTTAGATCTTTTGAGTTTGGGCCATCCTGACATTCTTCCAGGGAAAATAAGATCTATTCCTAGTGCAAACTGATTCTAATACTATCTGTACAAAACAAACAAAACCATGAAAATCCGCATGTGGAAGCCACTTGTTTACTTCCATCCATTTCTGAATGAGAGAAAATTTCACTCAGGGATGAAGTTTATGGTATAGTTTGAGACTAAGAATACTCAGGTAGAACCATGTAAGCAGAGCTTGTTCCTTTGTAGATACTAAGGGAATTTGTCATCAGGCATTGTCACCATTCTCTGACAAACAGAATTGTAGAACCTTCTAAATTTCAGTAGGATTTGACTGATGTGAGCTATGAGTTCTAATCAGAGCAGTTGCCATGGTGAATGCTGCTGGCATTCACTAAACATCTGTTTTTCCCTTGCTGCTTTGGCCATAAAATGGCAATAGCAGAATTGGTCCACTGTGTTTAGCTGCTCAAGGGGGAACCCATGGTAATGCCTGTGAAGAACATTGCAAATGGATTGTACTTCTAGTTCTGCTGCCAGTAAGTGAAAGAAAGTGACGCTGAGGTGGGAAAATAATACTTCCTGAACAACTCTTCACTCATGCAGTTTCCATCTATTTTCAGTCTCATTACACTTTTGTTCTTCTGTAAATGAATGTTAGGGAAAAAGGCCCTTTACTTTCCTCCTTTACTGCCAGATATTTTGGAGGTTGTTAATGGAAATGAAACACCAAAATAGGAAGTTGTAGAAGCAGATTATAGTTGAGGAAAATTTTAGTGAAGTAAATATTATTTTCCTTTTCAACATACTCATTTTGATAATGATTCACAATTTGAAGAGATTTTATGAAGGATCTTAGTAAAAATGCAGAAATTTCTAAATTCCTATCAGAAGCTATAGGTTCCAATAACAGCTCTATTCTGGATTTATTCTGAGGCCTTGGGCAACTCATTAATGTTTTTTGTATTAATTTCCCATCTATAACACTGCAATGATACTTCTGATCAATTTTACTGAAATGCAAGAGATAATTAATGAAATATTGAGGGCTATGTAGACCATAAAATAGCATGTAGGAGTTTGGCAAACTATAGTGTTAGTTTATATTTAATAACAAGGAGATTATTTTGTAATGGAGAGATTTTTCTGGTACTATATGTCAGCCAGTGTGACAGTATCCACAAAACACTATTATTTCATTACATCTGAATGTCAAAACAACTTTCCCATTTAAGAATTGTATTGCCACAAGTCCAACCACATTAAGATATTCTAACAGAAATGGGTAGGAAAGGGAACTTGGGATTTTATCATACATTCCACAGGAGAGAAACTATTTTGTGCTTTTTAAAAATTGCTATCACTGAAGACAAGTTTGGTAGCTGAAGATTGCAATGATCTTGAAGATAGCCTTATAGAAAACTTGAAAACTTGGTCAGGAATCCACTAGAAGAGATTTTAAAAATTCCTAGCATTAAAACTTCAAAATAGCCTGAGTTCAATCCCCAGGTCCGCTAAAAAACTTTAAAAGAAAATGAGTAACCCTGAGTTAGGCAACTGTTTAGAAAGGGACAGTAATGTGCTTGGGTGGCAAATGAACTTCCTCAGTGGGGTTCCTCAAAGCAACAAGCAAATCTTGGTAGTCTAGGTTAAGAAATTCTACATTCTGCTGTCTGCAAGCTGAAGAGCCAGGAAGACTAGTGTTTTAAGGCTTGAGAACCTGGCAAGCCTGTGGTGTAAATCCCAATCTGAGTGCAGGAAGCTGATGTCCCAGCTAAATTCCTGTTGAAGCTACACATTCTACTAACAAGCAGGTGGGAAGCAAAGGGTTGAATTCCTTCTCCTCCTGCCTTTTTGTTCTTCAGTAAACTGGATGATGGCCACCCATACTGGGGAAGACAGTGCACTGAGTCCATCTAGTCAGATGCTCATCTCACTCAGAAATGATTAATCTGGATGCTCAGACATATGGCCAACTTGACACACAACATTAACCACCACTAATTAATCATTTCTTTTTTTTCTACTTCTTTCTTTCTTTTTCATTTTTCTTGTCTTTTTGAGACAGGGTCTCACTATGCAGTTCAGGCGGGCCTTAAGCTCACTTTGTAGCTCAGGCTGGTCTCGAACTCACAACAATCCTCCTGCCCCAGCCTCCAAGTGCTGGGATTACAGGGTTTTTCTACTTCTTACTATTAGATCTTGGGTATGTACCTTAGCTTCTCAGAATCAAAGGCAGTGGATGTGAAAATGATTAGGTTTGCTTCCTTAGTTTTCCACAGAGTTCAGATGAGAGCCTAGAACAGTGCCAGGATTCTAGAAAGACCTCTACTGAAAATGAGACCTAATATTTGTGGGTACTTATTACATGACACCCTCTATTTTAACCCTTTTGTATCTAATAGGCTAATCCTGTGACAAGGTATATTGCTGCCATTTCCTCTTAGAGTTTTTATCTAAGAAAATCTATTCTAAAAATATCCTGCTATGTACTAAAAGTCAAGCGCCTCTTTTTAAAGAAACTACAGATATTCTAGGAAATTTTATTTTTCCACTGGCAATCTCTTTCTTGAATATAGTAACAAAGAAAATATCATTTTAAATTATCATTGTCTTACACAAAAGAAGTAATTCATACCTAAGAAACCAGGTTGCAATGGGCATTAGGTAGCACATCAATCACAGCAGAGCAATGGGAGGATTCAGAATTTGGGTTTAGAGGGAGCCATAGGAAACAAGTAGTGTTTCAAAATCCCCAATCATTTTTTAGGTCTCATTGTAAGCTCTTAAAAGATTTGGGCTTCTACACAGTGTGCTCATCATCTGGATTCTAGACTTAATGGGTTATGTCCCTTGAGGCAGCAGTATTAGTATAACTGGCCAGGCAAAGAGTGAAAAAAAGTGAATTATCTTTCAGAAGTGAATTGCATCATTAGTTATTATGAATACCCCAAATTATGACAGATTCATGTGTAAGTATACAAGGGAAAAGTAGCCATGAGGTATAATACACAAAACTATTTATTACCCAAGAGAATCTAGGTGCTAATATGAATGGTACTGCATCTGTGAAATTCTGAAATGCATAAAGGATTGGGAGATAGAAAGCCAAATAAAACATAAAACAGAGAGAAATGATTTTGATTATATAACACTTATATATAGCATTTTATTTTGCATTTTCAAATTGCTTTTCAGTCATTGGCTTAGTCTTCATAATACACCTAGGGAATACATTCATATTGTTATCTTCTGTTCAGAGATGAGGCAACTGAGACTGAAATAGGCAAGGTGTTTTGTCCAAAAATCACTGATTTATTCAATCATCCATCTATTCAGCACCACTTTTGGCAAGTCACCAAAGTCTGTGTTGGCAGCGCACAAGAAATGGGTACTATCTCTGTGGCCTCTGCTTTGTGGAAGCTTGCAGTCTACTGGGACAGAAGTGATTTATGGATCACGGCTGCTCCAGGTAGCAAGGACCAAGATTTAGAAGAGGAAAAGAGTTTGCTAAGATTTCTAGAGAAAGTGGGATTCAAGGGCCTTTTGGATGGGTGGAATTTTCATAAGTGGGGGCTATAGGTGAGGGGATGACACAGAGATGTGAAGGTGAGCAAACTCAGGACATAGTGGGGAATGTCTGACTCTAGCAGAATAGACATGGAGAAAGAGCTGGAGAGTAGGAAGAAACAGAGTTTTGGGGTCACTGGATACTTAACTAAAACATATGAATGTCAGCCCATAATTATTGGGGGTTGGACTTTTTTGACTTCTATTCACGTACTCATTACTCTAACATAAACTGTACTGAATGTTAGTATATGCTAACATACTGTATTTTTTCCACACCCCAGCTTTGCTAAAAAGATACATATCATTATTCTTCTAATAATGGATGAGAAGAGCTAATTCATTTAGAGAGTGAGGCTTGCTCATGAGATCGTGTGACTAATAACTGATCAGTGTGGTGTTTGAAAGCAGGATCCCTAACTTCCATATGGAGATACATGGGAAGAACAAGTGCAGATTCTGGAGAGTAATTCAGGATACACACGCAATAACATGCCCTTTACCTTAGCTTAAAGTCTTCCCAGAAATAGCAAGCACACAGAGGGGAAATAAAATTAATTCCTTGACATCTAATTTATTTTTTTGTCTAAACTCAGCTCCTTTTAAGGATAAAGGCAAAGGATATATTCTAAATTTTTTGCCCTACAAATATTTGCCTATTGACGACATCAGTCTTCTGGGTATCTTTGATACATCCTGACATCAACTTAGTCTTTCCACTAAATCAGAATCTCTGTGGAGCTGGACAATTCAGTCCCCATCCTTTCCCCTTAGTACTGCAATCTTCAGTGCTCTATGAAAAGAAATAGCTTTTTCCCCTCTGGATTCAGGCTACTAATTAGCATTTTTACTATTTAATCATCAAGAATAAAATATAACTGAGAACAGTACTATCATTAAACCAAAATATTTAGAATGAAAAGAGATTGGGTGTTTAAATCTTCCTGGAAGAAAGTAAAAGAGATCTGTAGAGGAGGTTGGTGGTTACTTAAGTGACATAAAAATTAAAACAAAAATTAGTTATACGTTAAATAAGATGCTTCTCATTGATTTGATTTTGAGAAATAATTTTGTTTTGAAAATTCCTATCCATGAACAGTGAAAACATTCTTTCTCTAGAGCAATTATCTGCCACAAATGACTGTCCATTGCTGACTTTGTCCACGAAGACAACTAGGAAGCCACCAAATTGGGTACTTTGAAATCCTGAATCCAATACACAGTATTCTCATTTTTCCCCTTAGTGCTTTCTTTGGCTCTGTCCAAACTTTATGGTCTAAGTCATGAAGATTCATGAATAAATGCTGGAGTGTTTCTTCATGTTATTATTTTGTTTTGTGTTTCAGGTAGTTAAAAGAGAGCAAAGTTAAGCTGACGTGTAAGGTTGATTAAGATTCATGTAAGCACTTACGCCTTCACCTTGAAAGTTACGCCAAGTAAACATTAGTCCAGAAGTTGTGCCTGATTGCTGCCCCATCTGAGAAAACACTATGACCTTTTCTCTTATTTCAAGGAGAGCAGTGGAGTGCGATACAGGAAGCTGATGTTTCACTGAGGAAGGCAATGAAATTAATTCATGACACTTCAGCTTCTGGATCTGCAAAATAGAGGAGCACTTACCCTGAGATATTGGGAAAACAGAATTTTGAACAACTCAAAGGGAATCAGAACTTACTACAATCATTTGCATCTCTTTACAGGGCAAAAATTTACAATAGACACTTCTGGGGATTTCCCATATTGATGGAGGAAAGTGTTAAGGATACGTAAATGAATCTCATGGAAGGCATGCACTAGCATTAATTTCTTGTACTGAAATGAAGCTTATGTGGCTCTTGCCCCCTAAAATGTTCAGCAAAAATGCTCAAAATCGCTGAGGTACAAATACGATGAGATGAACATATTTTGAAAACAATAAGTTTTAAGCAGATAATAGATAATTTTCCAACCAGTGAGGCTCACTGATCTGAGGTGGTTTTCATTTGTGCTTCTACATTCTGATCAAGGCCTAATATCTGTCACAGGTAAGAAAATGTTATATGATAGGTAAAAATGACATAATAACTTGCCAACTGCCAGAGCCCTGCTAAGAGTCCTGGGCAATTGGCATATCAACTGATCAATCCCTGCCAGTCACTGCAGGGAGGTTGATAGTGTTGCCCTGACCCAAAGTCAATAAATTACCGCAGAAGTATAAGCATCTCAAGGAACTCTTCACAGCCTCCACAGCAAGTGCTACAGCATTATCTGCAGAGATTCATGCCCCTAAACATCTGTTAAATAAAATTTTAATTGTTAGCAAGTTCTGAGCTCAGCCACAGAAGACAGCTGCCTTGGGAAATAAAAAAGAAATCCCCAGGGACCAAAGAGGTAGGAGTACAGTCAAGGTCAGTGACCCAAAAGTCCTGCTTCCTTAAGGTTCATGACTCACATCAGCTATGGAGTCATCAAGACATTCTTATTTATAGTCACAGAAACTATTTAATTGTAAATGAACTGGAATATGTAACATGTACCTAGCCCTTTAAACTATGTGACCCTTTCAATGCAAAATGGAAAATGAAAAATGCTTTCTGCTTCCCTTTCTGAGAAGCTGCACAAAGTGTGTAAATGAGCCTCTAGTTGTGGGTCAGTTCCTCACAAATCCTTTTTTTTTTTTGTCTTTTTGAGACAGGGTCTCACTATGCAGTTCAGGCTGGCCTTAAACTCACTGTAGCTCAGGCTGGTCTCGAACTCGCTACAATCCTCCTGCCTCAGCCTCCCGAGTGCTGGGATTACAGGCATGCGCCACCACGCCCAGCTTGCTCCTTACAAATCTTAGCATGGCTCCCAGGTTACAGATTTCTTTCTTAACCTTCTCATTCTTTCTTATCTGCAATGTGAAACAGCGTGAAGTTCTGAGTTTTGACCACATATTCTTTCATTTTCATGGCAGAAATGAAAAATGGCTAAATGTTCCCATGAAGAACATTTTCATTAGTAAATCAGAAAGCAACTTCAGGCCTCACATCAACAGTGTCCAAGAAGCATGAGCTTGAAGACTGGCATGAACACACACTTTGTATCCTAAGAATATTTTTCAGATGAGTATACTTATATAGGTATAGTTCCTAACTGCATTATAAAGCATGGTATACTGTCCTTAAGAGAAGGTTAGCAAACCCTTATTTCAGGACTGTTTCATGTACTTATTTACTGCTATCATTGGTCCTGCCCTCTCTTTGACTGAAAACTGTGCCTGCTTATTAGTATGGGTGGTGAGATGAATTGCTATACTTTGGTGTTGAGAAAAGATCTTTTAAATTATGATAAAAGTTCCAGGAAGTCCTACTTAAGTGTTTGTTTTGGTGTTTGCCCAGTTTAAAAGGCTGTGACTAGGACTTCATACCTGTCTAATAAGCATGCATGTAACATTTTTATGCTTGCTGACTGATTTATAGTCCCCCATTAGACTACACAATATCCCTTGGGGGTGGGCCAGTATTACTGCCTACAGTTTACATATGAGGAAATTTAAAACACAAAGGGATTATATGATTCGCACAAGGTTAAACAGCATGGAAGTCTAGCTAATAAAAGATGACTGCAAAGCCTTTTCCAAATTCAAAATGTTTATAAATGTTAGTTAGCATAGTAGCCATGATCCCAGGGTGAGTAAAACACTCTTTAGGAATAAGTTGCTCATACATATCTAAAAAATTGTCATTACTGTTTAGCCAGGCGTGGCGATGCATTCCTATAATGCCAGCAGCACTGAGGAAGCAGAAGCAGGACTGCCAGGAGTTTCAAGCCAACGTTGGCTATATAGTGAGCTCAAGAATAGCCTGAGATACACAGATGTTGTCTCAAAACAACAACAGAAAAGACTGTTTTAACCTCAAACTCACTCTTGAAATAGTTACATCAAATTTCTCTACCTGGACACTTACTCAACCTACAGAATCATAATCTGCATAGTGGGAACCAGATAATTTGTACCTTGGAAAACTCCAAGGAGATTTTATCTATTTATTTATTTTTTCAGGGTCTCACTACGCAGCTTGAAATCAAAGTAATCCTCCTGTTTTCAGCCTCCCCAGTGCTGGGATTATAGGCACGCGTCACCACACCTGGACTTGGTTGCTGGCTCAGAGCACCCCGGGGGTAGGGCCAGCGCGGCATGTGGTGCCAGGGAATCAAACCCCGCCTCCTTCACTTGCCTAAACAGGCACTTAGTCCCCTGAGCTATCTTGCTGGCCCTTCAAAGTTTTTGATGCTCAGTCAGAATAAAAAACTACTATTCTATACTACCATAACTGCAGTCAAGCCATGAGCAAGTACAATACACAGTGGTGTCAGTTCAGGAGAAAATATCCAGTGTCTTCCAGGAATCTCTTCACCCAGTTCACAATTACTATTTGCAAAGGAACTCAGTCCATGAAATACTCAACTGTAGTTATGATGTGTAGATTTTAGGAAATGATGTAAAGTTTAAAGTTTATTTACTAAATTATGTAAACTAGTCTTTAAAATTAACAATTTACTTGGTAATTTTACTAGTCTAATCCTGGTTATTACAGGGTTCACCTTAATGTTTTTATTTTACGTATCTTGTGCTTTTCTCATAATCTACACTGTATGGGCCACAATGATAGTTCAGCAGTCTCAGTGCCTGCCTAGGACCCGGATTTGATCCCTGGTACTACATACTGTGCCAGTCCTCTGGGCATACTGAGCCAGTCACCAAGACTGGGCATGGTGGTGCTTGCCTGTAATCTCAGCACTGAGGAGGCTAAAACAGGAGGATCGCTACAAGTCCTAGTGCTGTGAGACCCTATAGTAAGTACATTAAAAAACAAAACAAAACAACCTATAATTCACATTGTAAGAACTTGTACTATCTGCCCATTCATCCATCTGTCTGACATTTATCGAACAGATGCTATGCGGAGATTTCAGGGTGAAAACAATTTTTGCCAATAAGGAGTTTATAATAGTTATAAAACCACATACATGCAAAAGCAACCAAATAACCAACTACCGAATGAAACACTCTAAAGTACTGTCACACATATTAAATAATTGAAAAAAGAATAATCAAGGTGTTAGAGAGGTATTCTTTACAACATTAAAAAAAGTGGATACAATTCACATGGCCACCAACTAATAATGGATACATAAGATACAAGTTATTCACACAAAATAGAATGACATACTGATACATACCACCACTCTGATGGATCTTGAAAACTGTGCTAAGTGAAAGAAGCCAGTTAAAAAGGACCACATATCATATGATTCTGTTTATAGGACATGTCTTAAGTAGGCAAAGCTGTAGGGATAGAGTATATATTACAGTTGCCTAGAGCTGGAGACGGATTAGGGGAAATGGGAGTGATTTTTAATGGTAAGGGGAGTTCTTCTGGGGGTAATTAAAATATTAAAATATTAACTGTGGTGACAGTTGCACAGCTTTGTTGACTATATGGAATACTATTGTGCACCTTAAATGAGTGACTCATATCATCTTGTAATTATCAATCTCAGTAAGTAACGTAGATAGCTGAGATAGATAGATAGATAGACAGATAGATAGATAGATAGATAGACAGATAGGTAGATAGACAGATAGGCAGACAGACAGATAGGTAGATAGATAGATAGGTAGATAGATAGATAGATAGGTAGGTAGATAGATAGATAGATAGACAGACAGGCAGACAGACAGACAGATAGGTAGATAGGTAGATAGATAGATAGGTAGGTAGATAGATGAAATGCAAAAACTTGGAGAAAGAAGTGATTTAGATTAAAAGAGTGGTAAAACTTTTCTGAAGGAAATGGCCTCCGAGCGAGACAAAAGGGTTGAGGAAGAAAGAGCATGCTCAAAGACACAGGCAAAGTGACGGCGCCTCAAGGTGATGGGCAAGGACAAGTTATCTGGAATAGATGGAGTTGAGGGTAGGTGACGCACAGGGTAGGCGGTTGGTCAGGCTTTTATGGCCATGCTACAGTTTGTTTTCCATTTCTTGGTAGTGGAGGGCAAAGCGGGTTCATCAGTGGCTTAATAAGACCCATGACCTGGAAGAAAAACAGAACATGAGGTGACAGACCATGGGGGGCAGTAAACAAGAAAGATTATTTAAGAAGCAAGGCTAGTGTGGTGGAGAGACTAGGAAACCCCAAGAGTGGCAACAGCAGTGAGGACTGAAACCAGGAGACAGATCTGAGAAAACAGTTAAGAGGAATACAAAATACACTGATGCAGGGAGTAGGTAAGAAAGCATAGGATTTTACAGCATAGTATCCCACGCACTCCAGCACTGGAGATGGAATCCAGGGGCACTCTACCATAGAATTTCACCAATGACCTGTTTTATTCTTAAGTTTGAGAGGATCTTACTATGTTGCTTGAGCTTGTCTCACACCTGTGATCCTCCTGCTCTGCCCCCAAGTAGCTGAGAATACGGGCATGCACAGCACTCAGAGGTTCTTAGAACACATAAAGACTTAGGTACATTTTTGGTATACTATTTAGAATCATATTGCAAAAAATATTGTTCATATAACACTCAGAAACCAAGCTCTCTAACATCTTGTTGATAAGAACTTAATTGCAGAACCTTTAAAAAAAGTATTGTGTATCATGAAGTAAGGGTGAACGGAAGATAGAAATGCTATCCCACCATCCTGAGAGCACTTTCAGAGCAAACCTTCCTTTGTTGGAGACGAAGCAGTCACTCATAGTCTGTTCTGAATGACTGAGAATCCACTAGCTTTCTTGGAAATGCTTCCTCTGCTGTGAGCAACTTGGATTTACTGCCAGGGCAACACCCACACCACCTCTTGGCTTGGTCCTTACCAGCATGTTTGTAAGCAACATTCTGTTTTGCTTCTAATAAGAGTGCAGGCTCCAAGTGACATAGGTTGAATATATCATACATTATAACTTTTCACTTACAAGTGTTCCGATAGGGAAGATCTGAAATCATGGAATCAAGGATGACAGAGAAAAGCATTTTCTTTTAAGGATAAAAGGTAACACCTATCCTTTCCATTAGAAGGAGGGGTGGACAGAGCCCAGGCAAGGTCAAAACATAGGCTCTCCCAGCGCATTTCAGTATATTCTCCGGGAATCTGTTAAGGCCTCCACTGTGGGCTTTAGAAGGTATTGTAATGACATTGCTTGGTGCTAGCAGAATTTGATAACAGTATCCCTGACAAGTGCCTTACAGTAGTTCACCAAGCAGGTGGCATCATTTAGGACACCACTCACTGAGATGAGGTACTGATCTGTGCCTGGCAGTGAACAATGACTTGACAAGCCACGTTGACTCACAGTTGTTAGAGCTAATTACAGCATTTCAGATGGGAAGAATCCTAGCAGCCACCTTGAAGGGATTTGCATCACAGGTTCAAAGAGGGGCTTTGCAGGTAAGCAATGGAAATGGGGCCATTGAGCATTTTCAAACAACATTTCTCTACAACTCTCAAAGTGGGCCCATCTCCAACCATTGCTGGTGAGTGACCATATTAAAAAAAAAAAAAAAAAAAAAAACCACTAAAAGGGCAAAGGGGGAAAGGAATGTGTAAATGATCTGCACTAAACAAAATAAGTGGTATTTATTATTCCTTTGACTCACTGCATGACTTTGCAGAGGTCATTTCACTATTCTCCCCTCAAAAATAAAGATAATAACACCATCCCTACTTACATATGGAATTGTGGAAATAAAAATATATTTTGAAAAATAACAGAAAACTAGAAAATGCTACACAATTTATGTAGTATAATTATTACTGCCCTGTTTTTCTTATAAATGATGAAACAGAACAATAAATATTGGTGGTAGAATTTCAGACTTCATTTTCTGATGCCTCTGAATAGCTCTGGGCTGTGCACACTGCTGCCATTTGGGTCTAGGATGTTTCCTAAAGCACATGTGTTACAGCTTGGTCTCCAGCCTAGGGCACTACTGGGTGGTGATGGAACATTGAAGAGGCAGGACCTTGGTCAAAGAAGGTCTGCTATTGGGGAGCAGGCCTTGGAGGGGATTCTGAGTGCATAGTCCTTCCTGCCTTGCTCTTTGCTTCCTTGCCAGGATGAGCTGAGCAGCTTCCTCTGGCACACAGTCCCCTTCCTCTGCCTCCCATCCCCTTTGTGATGCACTGCCTTGACACAGGACTAAAAGAAGCAGGGCCAGTGAACCATGGCTGAAAATTCTAAAACTGTGAGCCAAAATAAACCTGTCTTTGAATCATCTCAGGTTTTCTGTTGTGATAATAGAGAGCTGATGAACATGACTATCTTCAGATTTGCCTCCCCCTTTCCCAGCCTATTCTGAGCACTCTTTAGGTGTACAGTCATCTCCAGCATGAGTGGCAAAAGCCCCTAGGCATCCAAGGAGGCCGAGACCCTGGAACCTTCTAGTCTTCTGTCCTTGTGTCTCCTGACACAAAGAACTTCTACCCATGTCTCAGAGGTCCCCTCTCTGTCCTTTGTGGGACATCAAACTTAGGCGAATATTGGCATCTGAACAAACCTTTTTGCTGTCAAATTTGAACTTCAGAAGATGCATCTCTTGAACAGCATAAAAAAGGACTTTGTATCAATGTATACTGAACACATCTTAATCTGGGTCTATAACTACATTCATATTCCTGCTGAAAATCACAGTACACTTCTTACGAAGGCACACACACTTATCTGATGGTGCTGTCAGTAACAGACAAGGATCATATTACAAATTTGGCAGGGAGGAAAAAGAAGGCTTTCTAGCCTTCCAAGGCTAGAAGACTTATCTTTTCCAGATATGCAAAAACCAGTCACTGCATTACAAACATAGCACTTGAGTGATAGTGTTTTATTATCTTTTTTTTTTTTTTTGGTGGCACTAAGACTGGAACCTAGGGCCTTGCCCATGCTAGAAAAGTGCTCTTATATTCCCAGCCATTTTAAGTTTTATTTTGTTTTGAGAAAGGGTCTTGCTAAGTTGCCCAGGCTAACTTCCAATTTGCAATCCTCCTGCCTCAGCCTCCCAAATTGCTGGGATTACAGATGTACACTACAGTTCCTGGCTCAGAAGGCACCATTATTGATTTTAAAATAACAATGAAGATTAATAAAGGTCTCAAATACATGATTTAAAAAAGATGATTTGATAATAACATGCCAATAGTAGTACTATCAGACCCCAGCTTGCCCCTTATAATGAGGCAATGTCTCCCTGTAAATGAGTATGTTAGACTATTTAAATCCTCCATTAATTTTTCTCCTCCCCATCATTTTGAAAGTTTAAAAAATGTTCCAAATAAGTAAGAAGTTTAAATAGGAAACTTCACATAATTACAGTAGAAAAGTGGTGTTTCTTCCTAAGTATTCATAATCATCTGTTCTACTCTTCTTCCTCTGAACAGTTAAGATAACAGTAGTGTCCATTATTTATCTTGAAGACATCCTTTGGCCTCACTTTGATTATAGGTTATAAAGAAAGAGAAAGACAGTAGTATGTTTTCCATGTACTTACTCTTATATAAAGTATCATAATACACAAACAGAATAAAATGGGGAAATTTTTAAATAAAGTTTATCTATTAAAGTTATTTGGTAAGGTGAGGAAATTGAAATGACCTGTCTAATTCAAAGACTGTGACCATGCAGAATATACTGGCCTGCCCCTGCCAGCTAAGAGGTTGTCTTACCCTGTTAGGTAAGCACTCAGTGGCATCTCAACCTTTTTTTTATTGCGTGTGTAGACAAACCTGACACTGCTGAAACTCCAAACTTGAAAATGCTTTATAGAGCAGAATACATGCCAAATTCAGGGATCTTGCTAGTTTGCAAGACAAGAGATGTCATGCAGAACAAAAGATGGATACCAGAAGCCAGCACTCACAATGGCAGTAAATCCCACAATTTGTGGTTACTGAATATCTTAACTTCCTCTGACCTTAAGTGTGACTAGCCTTATTTTGACAATAATGTCATAAAGAAAACATAGGGTGAGATGGATCTATATCCTAAAATTTAGCTCCTCTGGCATTTCTTTCCAAATTCAAGTGCCTCTGCATTGCCCAGATTATGAATCAATACCCAATTTCGTGTAGCATTAAATTCCTAACAAAGAACACATCACAGTACATCACTCACCTGTTTAAGGAATAAGTTAAGGAATAAGCTGTTCTGAATGAGTTTCCCAACTGAGTTACCACAGTGCCAGGACGACTGTACATTTTAAATCCATTTTTGATGAAATGTTTCCTAAAGTTTGTTTTTTTCTATCTTACCTCAGGGACTGCAGCATGGCTTGGCCTTGTGTTCTTGTTGCTGGGGTTCTCTGTGCAATGCATTCCTGCTCTAAGATCACCTAAAATCAGGGGGATAAGGTCAGGTTCATGTATTGCAAGAAGCACTGTGAAGCCACAAGCTCAACTTTAGCTCATATTATCTCTACTTCTTGGTGTTCCTGAATCATTAAGATCTAGTGATACTTGGCTTACCCTGTTTCTAAGGATAGACTGCCTTTCACAAGAAATCATTCAAACAAAAATTTTGACAAGAAGAATTTTGATTCAGTATGGAGCTATGACCGAATTTTTTCTTACTGATTCTCCAATCTGTTGGCCAGCATGGCTTCTATTCTTCATCTTTTGTATGCTTAAACTATTTTCTCCTTTTCCTGAAGGTTTATGCCCTTTTAGTGTTTAGAATTCAGAAATTTAGCTTCAGTAATCCATTTGTGAACCTAAGAGAGATGGTAAAATACAAAACTTCGGTATCTCAAATGGACTGATCAAATTAGGTCATTCTGTTGGCTCTGCCTTTGTAGTTGGCATGGAGTTCTATATCAATGTAGAGAGGTAAGACTGGTTCCAGGTGCAGGATTTGGGGTCATAGTATCGAAGTACTTTGGTCTCTGCAGTGTACTAAAGCCATGGGCTCCATATGTGAGTGTGTGAACTCAGATGGGTTGAAGTGGCCCCTAATCTCTCAAGGCCTGTAAACAGTTGCCAAAGTACTTACATCTTCTAAGATATGCTGAAAGCTATGGCTACCTCTGCCAGTTATCGTTCAACAGTGCTGAGCTCATGAAATACAGTAGCTGTTCAGTTTCTCTTTTGATGTTTTCCTTAGGGGATCAAAGGAGAAAACTTTTATTTTATCTATCTATATCTATATAGATATAGATAGATATAGATATATTATATTATAATATATACCTATATCTTATATATTATATAGCTATATATAATATAATATATTATATTATACCTATATATTACATTATAATATATATATAATATAGATAGATATAGCTAGATATAGATATATAAAATATTATTATATGAAAACTTCC